>CAJJDM010000166.1:9693-92139 GCA_905182975.1 Paramecium primaurelia
TCTATCCGTCTATGGGATGTCAAAACAGGATAATAAAAAGCCAAATTAGATGGTCATACTAGCACTGTCAACTCAGTCTGTTTCTCTCCTGATGGAAATATATTAGCTTCTGGTAGTAGAGATGAGTCTATCCGTCTTTGGGATGTCAAAACAAGATAATAAAAAGCCAAAATAGATGGTCATACTCATTATGTCTACTCAGTTTGTCTCTCTCCTGATGGAAATACATTAGCTTCTGGTAGTTATGATAACTCTATCCGTCTATGGGATGTCAAAACAGGATAACAAAAAGCCAAATTAGATGGTCATTCTAGTTATATCTAGTCAGTCTGTTTATCTCCTGATGGACATACATTAGCTTCTGGTAGTTTTGATAAGTCTATCCGTCTATGGGATGTGAAAACAGGATAATAAAAAGCCAAATTAGATTGTCATAGTAATGGAATTTAGTCAGTCTGTTTCTCTCCTGATGGAAATACATTAGCTTCTGGTAGTTATGATAACTCTATTCGTCTATGGGATGTGAAAAATATAGAAGAAATTTCATCTCCTGATAAAAAATTCAAAGATATTCTTGATTAATTCAAAGCACCACTATTTTCATATAATCCTCTACCAGGTATTTATTTGATAATTACCTTTTAGAATCCAACAATATTACAATTCTAAGAATATCTTAAACACCAGTATTCGAAGCACAAGGAGCATTAATCTTGAAAGGAGAATTTATCAATTATAAGGGATACGATCTTAGATCATTATTCAAATTTTTAGGAAGTTTCATTTTAGAAGACTTTAAGTATATGTGATTATACATTAACAATATTACAACTATAATACCTACAATATATAATATTTTTTTAATTTTGTCTTTATTAGTTTCACTCTTATTTTTCATTGCTAGGTATGTTCTTATTTTTCTAAGTTTTTTTATTTCTATTTTATATACACTACATTTATTTTAATAATATTATAATATATGGTCGGTCTAGTTTGGGGATTATTTATTTAAATATCATAATCAATGTTATCAATTAATAATATTTGAGACTAAATTATAAATGATACTACTTTAAATTAATAATCTAAACAGAGAAAAGTAAGCAAAACGAAGAAATTAAAATAAAGATCGTTAAAATTACTTAAAGAAAACTTTATTAACACAACATTCTTTAATAATACATCTGGGGTATTATATGATAGATTTACTTAATTTATCACTATTTACAAAAGGGATTAGTCTTAAGAACTTAATTAATAATTTGTAATATTAGTTCATAAATAGTAAAAGATATTTTTTATATAAAAAGATAAGAAAAAAGATACATCAAGAATATATTTAAAAAAATACACTTAATATTAGAATGATAAAGTAAAACAATTAGATTGGATAAAATTTAATATTGAAAGTAATGTACAAATCACCTTTGATTATTATTTTCAATTGATATGAAAAGGATTAGATTTTATAAAAGACTGAAAAGATTAATTAATCATCAAGAAATACGATATAATTGAAAGAATTAACATTTTGGTAGATAATTATACCTTCCCTAACAACCTTCTAACAATATTAATTATTATTTAAATTAAGCTCACTTAAATAATAACATACATCAAATAATAAACATTTAGAAATCACTGAGATTATGTATAATCAAAGTCACCTTGAAGATAATTTCAAATTACATTAATTAATATAGAGAAAAAAATGGTATCCCTCATAATTTATTAGCTTTAAAAACTGTATAAACTCATCATCTAGTTCAATTTCACAATTAAATTTATTCATTATGAAATTATGAAGTTCCCCTAAATTTATATTAAATAATCACCAAGATTGGTTCTGAATTATACATATCAATAATATGTAATCCCAAAATGACGAAATTTTTCTTCTTCTCTATAAAAATGAGATTAACCCCCTAAAATGAATTGGATGATAAATTTGAAGAACTAAATAAATTAAAAGTACAAAAGTAGTGATATTAATCATTGGCCACATGTAAATGTTTGTGAATATATACTTATATTAGAAAATAATTATTCACCAATTAGATAATTTAGTATTTTTTAATTTAAGAATTAAAGTTTATTAAAATATTTAAAAATACAAGATTTAATGTTATTTAGGTAGGGAAAGCTAAAATTTATTATGAAGCCTTTTTATGATATAAGCATGAATTACAAGATATTTGAAATCACAAATTTATTGCATAAATTATCTTCAATCTAAAATTATTCTTCTATAAATAAATGACTCAATCTGTAGAGCATTAATGAAATTCTTTATATAAGTAATTAAATCTTAAAATAAGCTGATGGTTGTTCAATTTCTAGGATCTATCTTGTACAACCTACCATCATCTAGAGTATTGTCTAAACTTATCAAACACATAAATTGAATAATAAATGATACCAGGTGATTAATTTAAAATAGTCTTGATTATTTTCACAACAATTTGTTTAAATTTAAAAAATTCTTTTTTTTGACTCAAAATACAAAATACTTGAGTTTAGTATTATTAGTAATTAATTGTATTAACTTTTTCACCACTTTTTTTTTTATAAAGATCTAAGATTTATTGAAAATAGATGTAAAAAATATTTGAAATTCTTAAATTTATTGTATGATACAAAATTAATATATTTTAAAAGAAATGTGGTTCTTTTATATTTAATTAAATCTCATATAATTAAACATAACTGAATTTTAATTTAACCCCAAAATGATTTGCCCTATATATCATAAATAAAATTATATTATTAATAAGAAATAAGATATTTTTCATAATTCTTCAATAAATTATAGTCAATCACGAAAGTCCATTAATAGTAGATTGGATTCATTATCTTACAAATTGGCAAAAAAGGCTTCGTCCTTGCTTTACTTGTCATCAGTTTGATAAGTTTAAATGTGTGGGGAGCTTTGTTTGTTTTTTGTACCTGAATTAACATTAGATTCATAACAATATTAATAATTGATGCTTGAGAGAACTTGCAATCGTTTAGATTCTTTCAAAATAGAAAGATGTTCTTCAAACATGTTGTTGATATCTTTGAACTTCCTCTTTGCCATCACCATAGTAGCTTCTCCATCAATATCTCTGTATTATCTTTTCATTTAACTAATTGCTTTTAAAGTTTCTTGAATCAACTCTACTTATTCTTTAAGATGACTTTTATCATTGGTGTTTTAATTCTAAGCTTTAAGTTTTAGTCTTTGTATCCTGACAAACAAATATTAACTACAAGCCTTCATTATGTTCCTCACATTTGCTTTTTCAAGCAATGCCCAAACTAATTCTTCACTGGTCTCTGCTTACAACATCGAGTAGAGCATGGCAGTAAAAAGAGAAGTATTAGAAACACCCCAAAAGACACAAACAGCCATTGATATTCTACCTAAATCTGTAGTTGGATAGAAATCACCATAACCAACAGTAGCAATAGTTATAAGAGTGACCCAAAGTGATTTGCCTACATTGTAATCACTAAATGAAGTTTCATCACGTAGAAGAGCTCTTTCTGCAATTTCCATGCTATATCCAAATAACAGCATTCCAGCACCAAATAGACCCATCAATGTAAACCCAGGGATGTCCTTCATGCATATTTTGAATACTAAATGTGTATCGAAATCTGTGGAATAGAGTCGGCTAAAAATAGAATGAAAGTAGTTAACCATAATCTTCCAATTTAACTATTGTAAAATGCTTAAAATTTAAGTGCAATATTGATTAATAAGACCACTCGGCAAGTAAGAATGTATGTTAGAATTTCATTCACATAATAGTAGCGTGGAGTATCTGTGTAACGTTCATGAAATGGAACCTTTATTCTCTATGTAAAAGGAGTAGGAGAAGGGATCATCAATAGTACTTCGATTATAAGGCCATATATAAGATTGGAGTCTAGAAGACTAGCCTAAGGGGTAACCATCATAGCCTTTTTTTGGTAAGCTAATAGAACTTAATAGGAGGTTAAAGTAAGAGTGACTATGACAAATATACAATTTACTTGCCACGATTGTCTAAAAGAAAATTAGGTAAAGGAGCAGAGTTGTCTCACTGTCAAAAGTCTGTTCGAATTGATCCTGAAAAGAGCTTTCATACTGAAAAAAGAGAAAACTATAGGATTAGATGTATACCTATAAGATAGCTAGTATTTAGCATGCAAATATAACACAAAATCTGGTCATCTCTACAATACGGTATTTTTCAAAAAGTAACAAGGTTACTCGACTATCTTCAAAAGAACTAGTTTTCTCAGNGTATGATACAAAATTAATATATTTTAAAAGAAATGTGGTTCTTTTATATTTAATTAAATCTCATATAATTAAACATAACTGAATTTTAATTTAACCCCAAAATGATTTGCCCTATATATCATAAATAAAATTATATTATTAATAAGAAATAAGATATTTTTCATAATTCTTCAATAAATTATAGTCAATCACGAAAGTCCATTAATAGTAGATTGGATTCATTATCTTACAAATTGGCAAAAAAGGCTTCGTCCTTGCTTTACTTGTCATCAGTTTGATAAGTTTAAATGTGTGGGGAGCTTTGTTTGTTTTTTGTACCTGAATTAACATTAGATTCATAACAATATTAATAATTGATGCTTGAGAGAACTTGCAATCGTTTAGATTCTTTCAAAATAGAAAGATGTTCTTCAAACATGTTGTTGATATCTTTGAACTTCCTCTTTGCCATCACCATAGTAGCTTCTCCATCAATATCTCTGTATTATCTTTTCATTTAACTAATTGCTTTTAAAGTTTCTTGAATCAACTCTACTTATTCTTTAAGATGACTTTTATCATTGGTGTTTTAATTCTAAGCTTTAAGTTTTAGTCTTTGTATCCTGACAAACAAATATTAACTACAAGCCTTCATTATGTTCCTCACATTTGCTTTTTCAAGCAATGCCCAAACTAATTCTTCACTGGTCTCTGCTTACAACATCGAGTAGAGCATGGCAGTAAAAAGAGAAGTATTAGAAACACCCCAAAAGACACAAACAGCCATTGATATTCTACCTAAATCTGTAGTTGGATAGAAATCACCATAACCAACAGTAGCAATAGTTATAAGAGTGACCCAAAGTGATTTGCCTACATTGTAATCACTAAATGAAGTTTCATCACGTAGAAGAGCTCTTTCTGCAATTTCCATGCTATATCCAAATAACAGCATTCCAGCACCAAATAGACCCATCAATGTAAACCCAGGGATGTCCTTCATGCATATTTTGAATACTAAATGTGTATCGAAATCTGTGGAATAGAGTCGGCTAAAAATAGAATGAAAGTAGTTAACCATAATCTTCCAATTTAACTATTGTAAAATGCTTAAAATTTAAGTGCAATATTGATTAATAAGACCACTCGGCAAGTAAGAATGTATGTTAGAATTTCATTCACATAATAGTAGCGTGGAGTATCTGTGTAACGTTCATGAAATGGAACCTTTATTCTCTATGTAAAAGGAGTAGGAGAAGGGATCATCAATAGTACTTCGATTATAAGGCCATATATAAGATTGGAGTCTAGAAGACTAGCCTAAGGGGTAACCATCATAGCCTTTTTTTGGTAAGCTAATAGAACTTAATAGGAGGTTAAAGTAAGAGTGACTATGACAAATATACAATTTACTTGCCACGATTGTCTAAAAGAAAATTAGGTAAAGGAGCAGAGTTGTCTCACTGTCAAAAGTCTGTTCGAATTGATCCTGAAAAGAGCTTTCATACTGAAAAAAGAGAAAACTATAGGATTAGATGTATACCTATAAGATAGCTAGTATTTAGCATGCAAATATAACACAAAATCTGGTCATCTCTACAATACGGTATTTTTCAAAAAGTAACAAGGTTACTCGACTATCTTCAAAAGAACTAGTTTTCTCAGATAAAATCGTCCCTGTTCTTTTTAATGTTTATTTGTTTGATTTAGCTAATTTGGAACCTTACTTCATCTATTCTATCTCTTGTCTTTATCCGGACATGTAATTAATTTATTAATAATAATAATATCATCAAATATGCCTTCTATGCATTTCAAAGCAAATTTGAAATAAACTATTAATTGAAATGATCATAAAGGACCAGATTCAGCATAAAATGAAAGTTATGATATCAGAAGAAAGGTAGAAAAGTTAATTTGCAAGAGAAATTTAATCAAACTATGTGATGTCTAAAATTAACAAAAAAAAGAGTAGTCATATCTATGGATGATACTCATATAGGAATAATTTATAAGAGAATGATACTGATATAATAATAGCGATTAAATATATTGTCTCTAAGATAGCAGATTATGGATTTTAGTAAGCAATGAAAATGGCAATAATAAAGAGATTGAATGTGATTCTAATATTGGTCCTTGTCATTAATTTTATAAAATACCATTTAGCAAGTAATGAAGCCAATTTAAGAAATAATATTAAAAATTCTAAATGTTCAGCCTAAGGAAAAAAACTAAGATATTAAATAATAAAGAAATTAGATTAAGTCTAGTATTAAATGAATAATCAATCCTTAATAATTGATTTTGCTAAGTAGAAATATAAGCTAGATAAGTTGCAAATTGGATTATTCCAAAAACGAATGAAGAAACTATTTATCTATTAATATCAAGATAAATTCATGCTCTTCATGAGTTTAATAGTTATTTACATGAATAAACAATAGATTGATTATTACTAGCTATAAAAATAATTAAAAAAAGAATATAAAAATATAATGTAAAAGAAATCCATCAGAGTAATTTAGGTAAAAAATAATATTTCTTAAATTATGAGTAAAATCTAATTAAAAAAAAATAAATCATAAATTTTAGCCTTGTAATACAAGAAATACCATTAAAAAATATTAGAATAGATGAACTGAATTAAAAATCAAATAAAATTCAAATAGTATAACGATCGATAAACGATGATCTAGTATACCTTAAATTTGATCATGTATTAATTACTATAGATTCAATAAATTTCTAAAATAGAATTAAAAATAAAAATATATTTTATGGTTTTAAGGCATCTTATGCCTTATATTTCTAATCAAAAGAGATGTGGTTTGCAGCTTTTTAATTATTTTTCCTAATTTTGGCATGGAAAACTGGGCTGAAATTTTAGGAGACATTTTGTTGCTTTGAGATTTTCATAATTGAGTACTTCAATCTATGGGCAAGTCTTGATGTTAATACTCCCCTAAATACAGAGAAAAATTTAAATGAATCATTCTATTGCCAATGGGTTGATTTTACACAGACCTATGGTTTTTAGGTTAATTTATTCACAATTTTGAATATTGTTTTACCATGAAGTAATCTATACAATTATGTAAGATGAGAAATTACATAAGTATTGAAAGTGAATGCAAAATTTATGATATTTCTTCATTCTTTCTGTTTAGTGTTCATATTCTTTTGTTTGTTTTTCAGCCATAAATATAAAAGGGAACAACCAAAACTTGGAGAAAGATGCATCAAAAAATAATCTTAGAAAGGAAATATTTGCCTTTGGCTCATTATGTATTTCAAATTATGTATATCATATCATATAATATCATATCAGCCCTATACACAATATTATAATTCTATTAGATCTAACCAAATGATGATAATTTTAGAATCTAAAAAAGTCTTTGCTTATCATATACATCATCTCAACAATATTTCTATCACTTCTCATCATGATTAGAGCTTTCATTTAAATAAGAGAACATCCGTCGTATTAACCTGCTAAAATATAGTGATGCTTACACTGACATGTTCCTTTTAAGTTAGTTAATATGGTTCATAAAACATTTTATCAATAGCTCAAAAAAGAGGCTTAAATTATCTATGTGGATAAACAATTTATTGATGTTTAGAAATCCATTAGAATATTTTAAATTTGAAATGTTTAAGCAAGGATTATTTAATATTTCAATTGCATTGAAAAATTTTTAGACAATTTTCAGTTGTAAGAACTGATATTGATGGAATATTACAATTGATAATTTAGGCTAGGGCAACAAAATTAGGATATTAAATTAAATGCTCATCTCATTAGAGAAACTTTGAGTAAAGAATAAATTACTATAGTATGGACTCTAGATAAATATAAACTCAATAATTAAGCACTATGCAAGGAATTTAATTTTATGTTAAAGAAATGTAACACGCCAAAAGAACTAGCCCTTAGATGTTTGCCTTGTCTCTCAAACTTTTATTCTGTAATTAAATCAGTTGAATTTTAGGTTTATAAATCTGACAATTAGGACATTGATGCTTCTGATTATTTCTCGTTAGAAAAGAATGCTGAACTAATTGAAAATATGATTAATAGGGATGAAAGTAAATTGTGGGAGTTCTTTTTCTTCAGTTTTGAAAATAAATGGATTCTGAAAAGTATAGCTGATTGGGAATTAAATAGTTTTAGATAATGAATGCCGAAATATTTTCATCACGTGAGTAAAAATAGAAAATCGATTAAGAATATGAAACGAAAAGGAGATGCACTGAAGGGAAAACTAAAATATATGGATCTTTCTAAAATCACTATGAAGTTGTGGATTTCGATAAGTTAGAGTAGTGGAACAGGATTGATTGATACAAAGTCATTTTTTGGAATTAGATTTATTTCAAGATTATGAGTTTTTCAAAATACTTACTTGCTTGATTATTCACTATCAATAATGAATGAAGATTGATTGGGGAGAGTATTAAAGAAATGTGAGTAGATTAATGGATATACCATACCTTCGAATGCTTTCCCTTCCCAAGAAGATACAAAAATCTATTATTAGCTATCATTTGTCAAAATGGCAGAGAAAGCTTTTAGCAATGCATCATAATTTCAATATCTTTACTTAAACACCAGAAATATTTGCTTATAGGTTCATAAATACTATCAGGTCAACAAGATTTTAGATAATAATATAAATTTTTATAATTAAAAATGGGTAGTTAATGCTCATAGTGTTAGACTTGTTAGAAAAGAGAAGAATAGGTAGTAGTTTTATCAGAGATCAGACAGCAGAGCTCTTAAAATATGAATCAGTATTCTTAGTAACCACCTGAAGAAGAAAATGATGAAAGTTCATGTAATCCATGAGAATAATTAGTGAGCAAAGGAATAGAGTTGAGGAAAAATACAAACTTAGAATAAAAGTATTAATCAGAAGCCCCAATTCCAACTCCTATCGTGACTCCAGCTATAGCCCCAACCTAATTAGTTACTTTCAGTGCTCAAATACAATAACCATAACTGACCCAAGAATCTTAAAATGATCCCAGCATCTTTAAAAAAGACGGAATGGATAAAAGAAATTAAGAAGATTTGAATTAGGATGAGGTCAATAAGCAAGGTCCTAGAGAGAAGAGGCCTAAATATGTGTTTAAGAGTGGAGCAATTTATGAGGGAGAATGGATAGGAAATATGAGAGATGGTTTTGGAATTCAAATATGGTCTGATGGAGCAAAATATGAAGGTGAATGGAAAGCTAATTAAGCTAATGGCAGAGGTAAGTTTTGGCATGTGGATGGAGACTATTATGAAGGTGAATGGAAAAATGATAGAGCAAATGGTGTTGGTAAGTATATCCATGCTGATGGAGCTTAATTTGAAGGGGAATGGCTTGAAGATTTGTAACATGGATAGGGTAGAGAATTTTGGGCTGATAATTCGAAATATGAAGGAGAATATAGATAAGGAAAGAAGTAAGGTTTCGGAGCCTATTAATGGGCTGATGGCTCTACTTATAAAGGAATGTGGAATGATAACAAATTAAATGGGTTTGGAGTTTATATTTGGCCTGATGGGAGGGTAAGATGATTAGTTCATACAAAGCGCTATGAAGGGTTTTGGTAGCATAATCAAATGAATGGAAGGGGCATTTACTATTGGCCAGACGGAAGGAATTATGATGGGGAGTACTTAAATGATAAGAAACATGGATTTGGAGTGTATAAATGGAATGATGGTCGATGCTATGAAGGATATTGGTTATAAGGGAAGCAACATGGAATAGGAAGGTATATGTTAAACGATGGACAGAGTTAAGTCGGAGTTTGGGAGAATGGGATAAGAAAAAAATGGTTAGAAGGAGAAAGTAAAATAGAGAGACCTAAGGATTGGGATAAATATGTTCATCCGAAATTAGAAGACTTTTAATGATATATATCATAATGTTATTTTATCACTCTGTTTTTGCTTTAGTTGCCTATTTAGAACAACAATTGGATGAAGCCCAAATTAATAATCCTCCAATCAAAGCAGTTAGCTTAAAGCATTCAACTTATGTGACATGATCATTGCTGAATAATGGATTACTTTAGATGACAATTTGAAGTAATAAACCAAGGACAGGAAAAACGACGAAACTTAAAAATTAACTTGTGTTTAATACCCTCCACAGATAAAAAGTAGGACAGTGCTTGTCAAAAGGCCTCCAACAATTTGTTTAGCTAAAAGGGCTGGGACATGCTAGAAGACATCAGCTGGAATATACTTGAATATGTAATTGAATTCAAATACTTGCTTGACTAATGCTTATTGTTAGAAATTAGCATATTTGGTATCGAATTGTTTTCCTAAAGTAGCATCTGTGAGGAGGAGGTAACTGTAACCAGCAAGAGCTGTGAGAAGGAAGACTTTTCCGAAAAATGACATAATTATTTTATTTATTAAAAACACATGTCGTGTTTCTAAATTATATTTTCTAGAATAGTAATTCACAACTTCAATTTTAAATTTCTAGTCAACATATCAGCCTCTTTCATTTTAGCCAAAATCCTTCTTTATTTTTCCATTTCCTGTTTTTTTGGACTTTCATTCGACTTAAATTATTCAGGTTGAACTTTGTGAAAAATAAAAAAATACATAATTTCATCATCAAACGATCTTATACATAATGTTCTTAGTTATCAGCTAAATGACAATTAAATCTTCCTTTAGATGTAATCTATTTGATCTCCTTTGGTTGAGGTAAAGTGAAACTCTAGATTTCTTTCTTAAAAATATCCAATCTTTCTTAAAAATGTGGTATGTTGTATAGCTAAACATTTTAGTCTATCACATTCTGACTTCGCTTCGATTAAGAGGTTTGATTGTATGTCCTACTCTAAAATAAAGCTCTAGATTCTGCATTTTATAATTCTTAATTCAATGTCCCATAAGATTACATAGATTTCAATTTTTACTCTTCTAGAGGGACAATCACTCTTGACTATTGACTTGTCTATGCCCTTGTCTCAGCTGTATGTGGTATAGTATCACACTTGATTCTAGAGGCTGATTAGGCTCTTTTCTCTGGAGGATCATGCAAAACTTAGGGTTGAGTCAATTCACGACCATTAATGATTTTAACAGAACCTCCTGATACGAAATCCTACATTTTGGTTTCAGTCCTCATTTTTAAGATCTCTATTTTGCCTTCCTTCTTGGCCTTGAAGTAATCATGAATAGTGCCAGTTATATGTTATAATTATTTGCCTATCAAGTACTTTTTATTTTTTTCTTTCCCTTCAAGTAAGTACTTCGTGGCTTCTATTGTAGTTTTGGGTCTTTTGCGAGTGTTGTTTATGTAGGGTTCTTACAAAGTGCGAGGTAGTTGTGCATAACCATCAAACTTGTCTGTTTAAGGAGTATAAAGATTGGGCTTAGTTTATAAAACTTTAGTGCTGTATGGCATATATGCTTAATCCTAAATTGATAAATTGCAGTTTACGCCTTATGCCTTGGCTACTCTTTCACTGTAATTTGCCTTGCCAGTTAGTTCAATGTTAAACTTTTTAATATAGTCACCGTTCTTATTGATCTGTTTTACTTCTGCAGTTACATTATCAATTAAGAAGTATTTGTCAGTCTCCATGTCTTTGCTTTTAACTATCACTTCATTACATACCTAATTGTATGACTAGCCATTTTTGTATATGTAAAATCAATCTGTATAAATAATTAAACAAATTTGTATTAGCTAACCTTTCCTTCTTAGTGGTCTTTTTATATGGATAATTTGGAAGAGAGTAAAAATCATCTAGGTGATCTAGATCTTAATAAAAATTCACTTTAACACATCAAAATTTTCAAAGGCTGCTTATGTTAAGAAATAAAAAATACTAAAGAAAAGGATCATATTTGTTAAAAGAAGGTAATTTTAGCTTTGGAAAAAAGACAAAAGCTTCCCATTAGATTATGAAGATATTATGAATTTTGAAATTAAATTGAACAAATATTTTATAATGTAAAAGTGACTGATGAGTGAATTAAGATGATTTAATAATGACATAACAGAGTAATGAATATTCTGAAAATCTAGTAAAAAAATGAGATAGTAGTTAATTGATTATTAGATATAAAAACCTGATTATGAAATTTATCAAAGATAAGTAAAAAATTATCTAAAATATTCTAAATCCTTGTTATAAATAAAGGATCAACAAATACGCTGTCTTTGTATTTAGATTATAATATTGAATGTTTTTCTTTTTATCAATTTACAAAATTTATAAGTAATTTAATTATACACTTTGTATTCAATGTAGGTAGAAACTTACGAAAAAGGAAGAGAAGAATATCAAAGGAGATATGGTAAATTAAAGGATTATATTTCATCTTTGAAAATAAAAGACACTTCTGAAATCACAAAATTTGATAGTTCTGACTTTGATTTAACAAAATTGTAAGCAAGATTAGCTGATTAAGCTGTGAAAGAGAAATTTGAAGAAAATATTATTGGATCAAAAGATATTGTTTTAGAAATCAATCATGATTTTAATGTTTTAGTATTTGGAATTGGGAGTAAGATTGAATTACTAGAAAAAGCAATGCTAGAGTTAATGAAGTATTTCTATTTTNGTACTTCGTGGCTTCTATTGTAGTTTTGGGTCTTTTGCGAGTGTTGTTTATGTAGGGTTCTTACAAAGTGCGAGGTAGTTGTGCATAACCATCAAACTTGTCTGTTTAAGGAGTATAAAGATTGGGCTTAGTTTATAAAACTTTAGTGCTGTATGGCATATATGCTTAATCCTAAATTGATAAATTGCAGTTTACGCCTTATGCCTTGGCTACTCTTTCACTGTAATTTGCCTTGCCAGTTAGTTCAATGTTAAACTTTTTAATATAGTCACCGTTCTTATTGATCTGTTTTACTTCTGCAGTTACATTATCAATTAAGAAGTATTTGTCAGTCTCCATGTCTTTGCTTTTAACTATCACTTCATTACATACCTAATTGTATGACTAGCCATTTTTGTATATGTAAAATCAATCTGTATAAATAATTAAACAAATTTGTATTAGCTAACCTTTCCTTCTTAGTGGTCTTTTTATATGGATAATTTGGAAGAGAGTAAAAATCATCTAGGTGATCTAGATCTTAATAAAAATTCACTTTAACACATCAAAATTTTCAAAGGCTGCTTATGTTAAGAAATAAAAAATACTAAAGAAAAGGATCATATTTGTTAAAAGAAGGTAATTTTAGCTTTGGAAAAAAGACAAAAGCTTCCCATTAGATTATGAAGATATTATGAATTTTGAAATTAAATTGAACAAATATTTTATAATGTAAAAGTGACTGATGAGTGAATTAAGATGATTTAATAATGACATAACAGAGTAATGAATATTCTGAAAATCTAGTAAAAAAATGAGATAGTAGTTAATTGATTATTAGATATAAAAACCTGATTATGAAATTTATCAAAGATAAGTAAAAAATTATCTAAAATATTCTAAATCCTTGTTATAAATAAAGGATCAACAAATACGCTGTCTTTGTATTTAGATTATAATATTGAATGTTTTTCTTTTTATCAATTTACAAAATTTATAAGTAATTTAATTATACACTTTGTATTCAATGTAGGTAGAAACTTACGAAAAAGGAAGAGAAGAATATCAAAGGAGATATGGTAAATTAAAGGATTATATTTCATCTTTGAAAATAAAAGACACTTCTGAAATCACAAAATTTGATAGTTCTGACTTTGATTTAACAAAATTGTAAGCAAGATTAGCTGATTAAGCTGTGAAAGAGAAATTTGAAGAAAATATTATTGGATCAAAAGATATTGTTTTAGAAATCAATCATGATTTTAATGTTTTAGTATTTGGAATTGGGAGTAAGATTGAATTACTAGAAAAAGCAATGCTAGAGTTAATGAAGTATTTCTATTTTGATTTGTTATAGGAGTAATCCATAATCATATTTTTTTGTTTTGAAAGGATTCAAACCTTTAGTTAATATGAAGATGTTCTTGTAAAAGATGGGTGAAGTATTGAAAATAGAATCACATGTGAGAAATCCAGAATAAATCATAAAATGCATTGAGAACACACCTCATTCAATCATTATTATTGCACATAGTATTGATGGTCGTCATTTATTGAATGAACAAGCATAAAAATTACTTGGATAATTAAGTAATTGTCCAAATGTTCGTATGGCTTGTAGTTTTGATAATTATCGCTATCCCATGATATGTAAAATTGAAAGAGCATTCTTTTAGTGTGTGCACACTAATAAACCATACTTTTAGGAAATATTGTAAATCTTTGAAGATTAAGTGGGAAAATAGAAACAAGAAGAAGGATTATGGTATGTTTTATCAAGTATGACTTAAAAACAGAAAAGCATTGTATATTATTTTGCAGGAAGAGTATTAGAAAGCAGAGATGTATATATAATATTTATAAAATTTGAGGGATTGAATTTTTAAGATCTGTATGATGCTCTTTCAGATGAAATGATCGTATCTGGCAAATCGTAATTGAATGATAATCTTAAGGAATTGATGGATCATAAGATTATAATTGAAAAAGGTGGGAAGTACACAATGCAATATTCAAATACAATTCTATAAGAATTATCTTAAAAGTTTGATGAAGTTATTAAATAATGATATTTTGTATTGTTTAAATGTATTTCTATCATTTGTATGCATCTTGTATTTTTCTAAAAGAATCTATCATATGATTTGTACATTTCTCTATTCAGATTATAACTAATTATATACCCAAACATTGATGATTATCTTTAGTAAGTGTATCATCTTTGGAACTTAAGATTCCACAACGAATTTAACAGATACTGGTGAATCTTAAAAATAAGCCTAAAGTTTCTCTTTATTAAATATTGTCCATAATAATATAATTCACACGTGTGAATGATGTGAAATAAAAAGAAAAATGGTCATGTTTCAATAATAATTTTAATGCCAAGCAAAACCAAGATCCTGAATTATATGAGACCAGCAATGGCCATAATTCCGGATGTGGCTGAACCAGAAAGAAGAGTATATACTATTCATATTTAAAATTAGATTTTGTTCAAATATAGAGCTTTATGGACTGCTATTGCAACTCTCTTGTATTTGATTTGTTCATAAATTCCTCTTTATGGTATTTACAAAGCATCTGCTGGAGATCCTTTCTATTGGCTCAGAGTCATATTGGCATCAAATAGAGGAACATTGATGGAATTAGGTATTTCACCAATGGTAACAGCTTCTATGATTATGTAATTGTTGGCAGGTGCAAAATTAATTGATGTTGATTAAAATGTAAAGGAGGATAAGCAACTTTATTCAGGAGCATAAAAATTGTTAGGAATTTTAATTGCCTTTGGTGAAGCATTTGCATATGTTTGGTCTGGAATGTACGGCGATTTAGATAAATTGGGAGCAGGCAATGCTATATTGATCATTATTCAATTAGTTTTTTCAGCTATTGTAATGATTATGATTGATGAATTATTATCTAAAGGATATGGAATTGGAAATTCAGGAACATCCTTATTTATTGCTATTAACATTTGCGAGAATATAATGTGGAAGGCATTCTCTCCAATTACACATAGAACGGAAATTGGTTTGGAATATGAGGGAGCAATTATTGCACTATTCCATGGATTATTTATTAGAGATGATAAGATTACTGCAATTTAATCAGCTATTATGAGAGATTCACTACCTAATCTCACTAATTTATTAGCAACTGTCTTAGTTTTCATGATTGTTATCTACTTTTAAGGATTTAAAGTTGATATTCCAATCAAAAATAATAAAGTTAGAGGAGGATTAACATCTTATCCAATTAAATTGTTCTATACATCTAATATTCCAATCATTCTCTAAACTGCTTTAGTTTCTAATCTTTACTTCCTTTCACAAATCCTATATAGAAATTTCAGAGGCAATTTCTTAATTAGATTACTTGGTTATTGGTAAGAATTAGAAAATGGATAAACTGTTCCTATTGGTGGATTAGTTTATTATGTCTCACCTCCCAGATCAATTTCAGAAGCCATTTTTGATCCAATTCACACTATTTTATATACTGCATTCATTTTAGGAACTTGTGCAGTCTTCTCAAAGACTTGGATTGATGTGTCTGGATCATCACCAAAAGATGTATTTAATCTGTAAAATCCTTTTTTAGGTTGCCAAATAACTCAAAGAATAAGACATGTAAATAGTGGGTTACAGAGATTCTTCGATGAAGGAAGTACTCAAAAGATACATTCCAATTGCTGCTTCCTTTGGTGGAATGTGTATAGGAGCTCTTACAATTTTGGCTGATTTCTTAGGTGCAATTGGTTCAGGTACTCTTTCTTTAAAAATGTTTTAGGAACTGGAATACTTTTATCTGTAACTATTATTTATGGCTATTTCGAAACTCTTAAAAAGGAAAAAGAATAAGGAACCTTGGAACTGTTTTGATATTGATCATTTATAAATTTATGACGTAGTATTATAAATTAAATTAAAAGTCATTATTATTTTGGGTTCAAAACTAATATATTAAATAGCCGTCTAACAGATACCAAGGTATTGTTGACACTTTGTTACAATAGAAAGTGTCTTGGAAACACTTTCAGATCACTAACTCCAGCAGTCCGCATGTTATAGACTGCAGATTCAGTTTCACTCTAAGTATTCATAGATTTTCTCTTTTATTCATTGTATACTATTTTGGCCTCATGATAAGTAAGGTTTAATTATTTTGCTGCATCTTTCAAGAGTATTCCTTGATTCACCAAATCAAATAATTCTTTCTTTTATTAACAAGTTATAGTTTTATTAGAGACTGGTACCTTCTTAATCTTTTTCATTTCTATTTCTACTTGTTTCTTTATTTCACTCAGAATGTTCATGTTAATTTATTTACGTTTTCCTCTTTTAATTTTGCCTAATCTACTCTCATATTATGAAATCGAATAGTGCGAATTAGTATAATTATGATGTAAATCATTATAAAAAAAATAATTGCATACTACGTCATTTTTATCATTATTTCCATCTAAATCTTAAAGTATATATTTATTTTATAAAAATATTATATAAAATTAAATACTATAATCAATAATGTCCAGCCATCTCTCTCCTTATATTCATTTTAAAACAAGAAATAGTTGGATTAGGCCTTGTCTTATTTCCCAAATCTGCAGGTCTATTATTTTTTACTCTACTATTACTTAAAACTTTCTCGCTCCTTCTTAGAACTAAACTATCTCTTGATCTCTCTCATTGGATCAGGCTTGTACTCAAAATGACCAAATAATCCATCTAAACCTTTCTTCAATCCATTTACTGGTCTAAAAGCTGATTCATGCTTGGCTTATTTTAAATCTGGGGATTTCCTCTAACTTGTAGAAGGCATCTTAGTTTCTCCATATAAATTTTTATCTTTCTCAAAAGTTGGTCCTCCATGCACAGTACTTCGAAATGGCTACTCCTTTTCTTTGCTCTTACTTTACATTCTTGCTTTCTTTATCTTAAAAATTTAAATACTCTCTCAAAGTCACTATATCTATTGTATTCGTCAGTCATATAAGGAATTGATTTATCCATCACCTTACATCTTGGGTTTGTTGTAACATTGCGTGGTGCAGAATACACTCGTCCATCCGATTATTTTCTACTCTCCACCTTTTTGTAATCGTAGTCTTTCATGTGCTAATAGGCACTCCCAATCAATTCTTTATAACCTGATGGAGGTTTGAAGGGAGCCTCCTTATTGATTAGCTTCTTTTGCTCCTTCTCATAATGTACTAACACTTTTTCTGGATCTATGTATGGATCCCCGACTGTTGTAAAACTCAAAGGTCCAAAATATGAAGATCTAATTCTGCCAGTCCTAGTAGCACTAACCTTAATATTAGAGGGTTCTGTTATGGGCTTCCCATTCTCTCCTCTTTAAGCTAAACAAATTTATTCTCTTGAATTACGTTTCTTTCTCATCTCCATGCTATCATCTCCTAATCCTAAAGGAACAGGAGATGAAAACAATCCAAATCTTTATTTTTGAGCATTCATTTCTGCATCTTTTAACATTTCTTTGCGAATTTACTTTAGTTCTTGTTCTCTTTCTTAACTATTAGACATTATATAAATTATTATAGTTATTATTCTATAATGAAATCTAAAACCATATTTTATGTAGGAGCAATATTTGGGATTTATTACTTCACAAAGTCTGCTGTAAAATAAGTAAGGACTTAATAATATTAGTTATTAAAATTCAAATCTTTATTAGGAGAGAGATCATCAATTAATTATTTATTTAAAAAGATTGAAAAGTAAAATCAAGAAAAGAATGGATTATAGTTTTTCAAAAAAATGTATATTGCGGGATCCTCCCAAAGAATAGTGAATTTAAGAGAATCAAATCCAAATTTAAAGACTTTTTTTCTAATTTCATAAATAAAATTAAGACAGGGTTAAGATTCATTTTTTTCATGCAATATAGTAGATCGTTCACCAATTTTCAATTTAAGAAATGCTTATAATTTGGAAGTTTAAATTAACACTTTAAATGAGTTTAGTTTCAATTTAGAGAAAGCTCGTATTATGTTTTAGGAGGAGATGAGTGTTTATAGAGCATTATTGTTTCATCTAAACCTAATGAAGAGAGAGATAATAGCTGGTCTTCCTGTAATCAATATAATTAGATTTATAATAGTATAACAAATAGTATTTAATTTTTGGTGATTTCATTCATAATCCAAAAAATAAAGTGTTAAGGTGTTATAGAATTAGAAAATTAACTGAGATTAAAGATTATCCTTTTCTCCGATTCTAATTCTATTTTTCAAACATAGTTTCAATTCTAATAAAAATTGGATTGGTTGTTAGTCTATCACATTTCCTATATAATTCAGCCAAAAAAATTTTATATTAAGATGTTAATATAAAAGATATCTTGGTTTCTTAATATCATTAAACATTATCATGTTTTATTTGTAAAGAAAGAAGGGCTAATATAATATATGAACCATGTTTTCATTTGAGTTGCTGTATGGAATGTTCCTAAAATAAAGTAAATTGTCCAGTTTGTTAAAAGAATATATAGAGATAAATAAAAGTTTTTAATGAGTGATACTAAATTTAAATTAATATTATAATTATAATTAATAATAATAATAATTGATGAATTATGGTATATTCATTTGCTTGATTGCATTAACTCATCAATTACTTGTTGATCATGTGTGTTCATGTGAATAATTATAAAGCTAAGATGATTGTAATATTGGCATAAAATAATGTTTATGGAGTGATATTTCTTGCAATACAATATAATGTTAATCTTTTGATGGCAAGACAGAAAAAGAATGTATAGATTTCATTGGGTGTGCAATTAATGATGTAGGTAATTGCAGACCTTTTTCTGATTGTGTTGATTATCATGTCAAAGACCCTAAGGAATGTGAAACTAAATGGCCTACATGTGTAGCAGGAACCAATATAATAGATGGAAAGTATGAGTGTATAGAGAAAGGTGATGATAATATATATTATGTTTGCAATAAGATTGAAGATAAAGGTATATGTACAGCTGATTCAATTGAGAATTAGGCAGCTATAAAATAAGCTGATGGTTAAGTATGTGATTGGATTATAGAGGATAATGTTGGTAAATGTATAGCTTATGATCCAAATAAGTGTTCAAATATCATTTCAAAATCTAAATGTGATCTATATAATTGTAGATGGGATTCTGAGAAAGAGGAATGTTCAGAACCTTATTGTATAGAAATAACAGATAAAACTAAATGCACATTTATAAGAGGTGATCAGACAGGCACTTTTTAGATTTGTTAATGGGAAAATGAACAATGTTAAGATGCTTTAGATACTTCTTTTCTTACAAAAGATAATTGTTTAAAGAATACTTTTTATTCTGCTTCTTGGAATGGTACAAATTGTAATTTATGTTAAAATGATGGATTTAGTACTCTACTTTCTATAGTAATAATGATAATATTAATATTATGAATTATTTTATATATAATTATTGCTCAAAAAACGTTCATAAATTATTTAACATGTTTATTTTAATATGTATATTAGTCTTAACTTACTCTATTCAATTACCAATAGAAGAAACTGATAATATTGAAGTGTTGTAACTAGTTTCCAGTGATCAATTCTCGGAATAGCAATTAAAAAAAGTTGAAAACAATTAATAGTTGTTTCTATTAGAAATTGCAAATTATTTGGAAGGAACCACAATAAATACATTATTAGGTAAAACAAAATAATAACCATAGGTTTATAAACTAAAGATAGTCAATCAAAACGAATAATTATTGCAACTATACTCTCAATTGTATTAATTGTTATTTGTTGTGTACTCATTCAATTAATATTGGATATGTCTAAAAGATGTAAAATAAAGTTGAGTAGAGAAAGTACTCTAATGGAAGCTTAATGAATTTTGTATTATCAATATACTAATGGTTGAGATTTTGAACTTGTTTAATATTTAGATTAATCATAACAATATCATTCCTGACTTAAATTTCTACTAAGAATATCCTCAATATAACATCTAACAGCATCAAATTCATTCAATAGAACTTCTCTAGCTTTTCTTAATAATTTCAATTATTCTTTTCTCTCTTTTGATCTAACTCCATAATTCACCTAATAATTAAGACATATAAATACTTTTGAATCTTCTTTGCATTTTTATAAATCCTAATAAGATTATTTAAGATTGGCCAATCTTTATTCACCATCCTTCTAATCCATTTATGCTGCAATTATGTGTGCTTCTACACCATCCTATTCATCATAAAGAATGGAGAGCTAGCAATTAAGATAGAAATTCTAAATACTTATAAGTTTAAATAATCTAATTCTCCATTAATTTAATCTTTAATTCTTTAATGAAGATTTTCTCTATCATCTTCAGCAGTTAATTATACTCTACTAGTACTATCTACTTAATCATATAATTGTTATAATAAATTAATGATAGCATTTGCTCTAACAGTGTCAATAACAGCTTCAGTTTGAGTAGAAACAGTTACAAATTCATCTTTTAATTAATTGATATTAAAAACTTATGATCTTCAAAAATGGTTCATTATTTTATAGTGTCTCTTAAGCTTCAACTTAAAGATCTTTCATTTATTATAAGACATCTGTAGTAGAGAATTGATGAGAATTATCTTCATAAGTATATTATTGAACAAATGCAACATTTCTTGGACTTCTAGGTAACAATTCTCTAATCAAATATCTAGCTCTTTTTATTAAACTACAAATAGCAAATGAATCATCTCTTGTAATTTCAAAATAAGCATTCTATTTTATACTCTACTTTATTATTATACTTCATGTTATCTGATTTCTTCCAATTAAATTAGAGTAGATTCATATTCATTAACAATATTTTCTTTCTCATTTATTTGAGTATCATATCTATTGGATTCATCTTCCAACAATCTAATTGTTGCATCAATACTACTATAATCATATTATGCTTCAGCTATTTTCTCTTTCAAACTCTCTAGTTATTAATTGTCTAGTATAAAATTCGTTTTTTGTTAATACATAGTTCTTAATCTTTGGTTAATTATTCTAGATCATCCTACTCATCTTAGGCTATCTATCTTTCAATAGTATTCAATAAACTTTCTATTCTCACCAATTATTCCTTCTTTTCTCAAAATATATAATACATTATTACCAGAATCTTTTCTGTATTCACTTTGTATATCATTTAATACATTCATTCCGAATTTATCTTTAAACATATTATCCAAAAGAGTTTGATCATCTTTGGTCAATTCTGTATTTACATTTTATGAGACAACAGCACAAATTACCAAAAACACTATATAAAGTTTCATATTATTAATATAAATGAATAATAAAGTAGATAAGAATCATCTTCATTCTAATTTCTGGTAAAGAGTTTAAGAGGAATAACTTGGTGTTACATTCAAATCTTCTTGGCTAAATAAAATTACTGAAGATGCTGAAATACAATACGTAAAGGAATTTAAAGTACTTTCCTCATTCTCATCACCTAGATTAAAACAGCCAAAGATAAATTTAAGCATATACTTTAAGTTCCTTTGATTGTAACTGATAAGTAATTTTTGAGAAGACGTAAAACCTTTTAAACCTATACTAAAAATGCTACATTAGATCTCTATTATCTTTAATTAAAAAAAGCCAAAGGATTAGGAAAGAGTATTTCAGAAAAAGCTGATTACAATCAAGTTATATAATAAACTAAGAATAATCGATTATAAAATGAGTATTTGAATACATTTAAAAAGAATTAAGGAATTATGTTTATTAATTTTATAATATCTTTATAGGTATGACAATACATTATGGTCAGACAGATATTACAATGGCATAATATAACAATCAAGATTAGCTAATTTACAAAAAGTCCTATAACGTAATAAATTTAAAGGCAGAGAAGAACTTCTAGCTTAATTTGAATAATTCTTTGCAAGTAAATAACTTGTACCTGGAGCGAAAAAGTCAGTGCCAGAATTAATCAAAGAAATCTCAACTGCTTTTGGAGACGTCATACCAAAAGATACAGAATAAGATGATAAACAAGTTTATTTATTTCTTTAATAAAGGAAGCTCATGTAAGAGATAAATCACTAGATTTATAGCGAAATGAAATAACTATCAATACTCGTCCTTGTACACAATAAGCTGCACTTAGAACATCTACAGAACCTAGACCATAAACTCATCACAATTATTATTCATAATATAGCAAACCAAGTTTTGATCTAATAGATACCAATACAAGATGTTCTACAAATTAAGTTAAATAAAGAAAATTTAAATAAAATGCTGTCTAAAGAATTAAACATATTCTTACTTAAACAGATGATGTCTAACTTGAAAATAAGCAAGTCTTTAAGTAATTCCTACAATATTGCTTTCTAGATAATTGCAAACTTTTCAAGATTAAGAAGGAAATTAAGCTACTCATAGATCAGAAGTTATCAAAGCCAAAGTCTAAAGAGAATAATTGATAAGTGCTTTCTCAACTAGGAATAATGTTGATGTAAGGAAGAAATTTGAGAAAAGAAAAGTATATGCTGAAATTGTATGAGTTGTAATCATTTTAAATCTTAATATCTGTGAACTATAAAGTATATTTATGATTATTATTATTATTTCAATTGAATTCTATTTCAAAAATATAAGAATAATAAAAAAAGATATATATAATATTTTATTTTTGTTATTTAATTATATATATAATATAATCAAAATAAATTTACAATATAGTATTGGATGAATTATTGTAAATTCCAGTGAGATAGATATTATTTTGATTATTAAGGGAATCATTTGATTTTATTAGGAATTAAAACCAAATTCTTTTGATAATAAAGGTTAGTATATTAAATTCGTAAAATGAATTAAAAATATTTTATTACTGAACAAAAAAATTATAGAAAGATTATAATTAGTAATATCATTATTAAATTATTATAAAAATAGTATAAGAAACAATAAATTTACCATTTAATTTTTGTTGCAAAACTTATATTTTATCATTAAGTAGACTCTAATAATTAAGCTTATTAAATATATCTAAATTATAAAAATTAATAAATATGTTGGATAATAGAGGAAATAAAGATAATAAGAACTATTAACAGAATTTAAAGTAGGCAGAATCATTTTATTATTTAGATATAAATATATATTATCACTATCTTATATGTTCAAGGATATACATATTATTAATTTCTGATAGTTGAACCATTTTAGTATGCATTTTTTGAATGTTAAATAAAATAGCTTTTTTTTATTATATATTTTTGATCTTTAGTTATTTTAAATGTATCTATTATTTTTAATAAGGCATCGTAATAATTATAGAAAATGTTTATTTATTTAAGAGATGAGATATGAATGTAATAATTAAATGAGATCTTAATAATAATTGATAGTATAGATATGGATTATGTTAAATGCATTTAGAATATTTAAGTATTTATTCATTGGGAATGTATCATGAAACATCAATAAATTTTGATTTATTTTATTATATAAAATGTAGAATGATAATAATAAAAATAATGATACTCAATTAGAGTTGTTCAAAATAATTCAAAATACTTACAATAGTTTTTATGTCATCACTCTTAATAAGAAGGGAAATCTACTTATGGGTGGTGATTTTGATGGGAATATGTTCTTATACAATAATTTAAATTTGATGAAGAGTTATAAATATCACAAAAAATTCATAATCACACTAAAATTTTCAAATTCTGGGAAATACTTAGCTAGTGGTTCAGCTGATTGCAATATTGGAAGAATAGAGTTTGATGGAATAGAATAAGTTTAATTTAGATTATTAAGTCATCATACAGCTTATGTGATGAAGGTAGATTTCAGTCCAAATGAAAATTACTTAATAACTGCAGGTTCAGACAAGTAACTATTAGTATTTAATTCTTAATCTTGTGAATTACTGTCAAAATATTACTTTCCTTATGGATTAAACTTTGTATAGTTTATAAATCATACTAAATTATTCATATATGGTACATTTGGACCAATAAACTTAAATAATTTTCCAGAGATTATGAAAAATGAAAAAATGAAATCTCTACAATATCAGATCAAATAAGTATCATTGATTAATAGTGTCTCTAATTCTTAGTTATTCTTAGTAAATGGATAGAAAAGATCAAAAATTTACCTTGTCAATTAAGTAAATTTTAAGATTCTTAGACGTTTTATAACTAAATACTAACATGATGTAATGCATCTACATTTATCAAATTCTAAAGCAATTTTTACAACAAGTGAAAACATTGAAATTGTAGATTGGATGACAGCTAAATTATTGCATATTTTAGATTCTTGTACTAGTATGGGTACATCTATAGTATCTGAAGATGGAGTATATTTATATACAATAAGTAGAAATAGTATTAAAATTTGGGTTTTAAAAAAATGAACTTTTATAATCTTATTTATAATTATATATATATATATATTTAATAAAAAAATGGATAATAATTAATAGGTTAACTTTTTAGAGGATTAAGAATAATTTTATGAAAATGATGAATATGAATAAACTATGGGAAGATAATTTGAATCAGTTGTTGTCATAAAAGATGAAAAAGGTGAAGTATAAAAGAAATATACATTGACAATCCAAATTATTAAAGCAAGTTATTTATTCAAATATATTTACTTAGATTATTAAAAACCTTATTTAGGAGGATTAAAAAATAAGAAATCTGGTGCTTTGTTACATCATGCATTTGCATAAACTAATTAATATCGTAGAGAACATAAGGAGAAAAATCATAGAGATACATAAACTCATTTTGAATCTACTAAATCAACTATTATGATGAAAGAATTTGGTACATAAATGGAAAAAGAAGATCTATTTATTGATTTACGAAATGATAGAACATTTGAACCAAAATTGTAACAGTTATTTATAATGTCATAGATATTTTACAAGTGAAATGTGGGAAGAAAGAAGAGAAGAAGCAGCTTTATTTATTTAAAGATTAATTAGAGGTTGGTTTGCTAGAAGAAGAACTAATGCTTTAAGATAAAAAAAACAGTAATTACAAAATGAATAATTGGAAAAGGAAGAAGATTTTAGAAGATAAGAAGAAGTAAGACATAAAAAAGAAATAGAAAGGAGAACTAATCCTAGAACTAAAGAAGATTTCTAAATTTTATATGAAGAATTAGAAGTATATTGTTATATATCTATATTTATTAGCTTTGGAGAACAACAGAAATTGCTAGAATAAAATCATCTGCTATGACTGAAGAAGAAAAAAGGGCTGCACTTAAATAAGTATTAAATAAGGAAACAGATTTATTATAAACTATTGACAGATTAAAGATTATAGCTAATCAAAAAAATAAAGATGAGAAAATCAATAAATTTTTGAAATCTATTTCAGATCCTAAAAAATGGCTAAGGAAATCAGATGGTAGATTGACTGAAGTTCATACTCTCTATACTACAAGAGCAAGAGAATTAATGGATATTTATAATGGTATATAATATTATTTTATTATAGGTTTAAAGTAAAGAAAATTAAGTTTAGATGAAAGATTAGATATTCTTGTTAATACAAAATGGACAGTAAAAGAATGGGATTGTAATTTAACAAGAGAGATAGTTGATTTAATAGATAGAGAAGCAGATATGTTAAATAGAGGTAGACCAGAACCTTCTTTAGAGGGTTTAAGATAAAGATTATAGAATCTATTTTTATAATTCATAGAGACACCAGAATTTAATCCAGAAGCAGCAAGATTTTAGAAAATCCCATATGAAATTCTAAAATCCACTTCTTGATCAAAAAAAGAGCTTAATTTACATTTTTATATAAAATATTATACAATTTGAAATTTCTAAAAATGTTGTTTTTTATCTCTAAATTATGATTTATCTAATAATATTTAATAGGTTACTCATTAACAAATAGATTGGTATTTTTTTTTAATTTTAACAATAAATATATCTAAAATAATTGATTTAAAAGATTTAATAATAATATTATTGTTTACAATATAAGAATCATATATTTGTATTCTTAAAATGACAATTTGTTTTTGGAATTTCAAAACTTTGAATTTATGCCTATATTAATTCATTTTCATGTAATAATTGCTCAATAGATTATTATTTATTACTACTTTCATTTTTACTTTAAGAATTTTAAGACTAAAATTGATATATGTTTTATTACACTAATACTTCTTGAAAATTAATTACTTTATTTATCAGTAGAGTATGTACAGAATTAAATTGCACTATCTAAAAATAATTGAATAGTATCTTACTCTGCTTCTTTTGGCTTGATAATTCATCATATTCTAAGCAACTTAATTTAATAATAAGCATACATTGATTATATTTAATTATTGAATTCATCTAATTTATTATTGATTAGATAATCTTTATAAGCCTTATTAAAGTTCTCAATAAATTATTTTTAATTTTCATTAACATATTTGATTTCTAGATTTTCTTAAATTTAATTACATTTTAACTCTTCATTGATTTCATGTAGTTTGACATTATTATACTGATTCTTCTCAATAGTATTTTTGAGTTAATCAAATTATTACTCATTCAACATTTATGATTGTTAACGATATAAACTTCCATTCTTTGAGCTCTCTTTCACAGTTAAATAGTATTCCTTCACTTTCTAAGCATTAAAATAATGTAATTTTGGAAACTAAACACCTTTATCTATTAATCGTTAATAACTAAAATTTTAACATATTTAATTACACTTATGTAATCGCTAAATTATTGGGATGCCATAAGTTCCATACAAAAATACATTCAAGTGATAAACGTATCAATGTATTTCCAAGTAATATAAGAGATTAATCTATGTAATTATTAGTTTATACTTGGTTAATCACTAAAATAAAATTTGCCTCTCTCGTTTTTCTTTAAATCTGCCATGATAATATCCTCAATCATATAAACAATGTTTTTGGATATAGAGTGTACAACACAATCATAATGAACATCCATAAGTTCTTTTGTCAACTGCTCAGCTAAACATACCAACAGACATACTCTCATAGCAAGCACTAATGATATTGGTTGTGATTTGGGGCTTTGAAAAATGTCCTCCAAGGTCTCAATTACATAGTTCAAAGTATCCCTAATATTATACTAAATCAATTTACTCATCTTAAATATTTTCCTTAAATCGTTTTGTGTTTTTATAACCTCCTTCAGAAGATAAACATTCTTTTAAATTTTTCATTAGTTTATATAATTATATAAATTATATATTAAATCACAAAATAAGTATATCCAAAATAGAAGCATCATAAAAACAACTCAAATTGAAAAGCATATGTAATTTTTGATTGTTCTAATCCCATTTAAAACCTTAATAATTAAATAATATTGAATTATTTTGACTACCAATATTTTTATTACATTAGACTGATAAAAATTCAAATAATCTAATAATTAATCACTAAAAATAACAATCAATAAAATATTCATTAAGTTGTTCAAAATTTTGCTTTAATTTTGATAAAACCAATTTATTGCTCTTCACCTTTTCAAAATACTTATCTTTCATAGCACTCTGAAAATTCTTTGCATTAGTTTAATTCAATTAAATTTCTTCTTTTTTACATTCATTTTTATAATTTATTATTATTGAGATTATATTTTAATTAATAATTTTATATAGGATATGATTGTAATATTTATAAAAGAATCTAGATCTATTCAATAGATTAATTAAATCTTTCTATTATGAGTAGCATGATGAATATCTTTTACATTTTTTCTGTAATTTATTTACTATATAATTAAATGAAGAAATTAAAATACTACTTAAATTTTAGTTAAATATTCCTTCTGTTTATATGATCTTTTTATTAAATAAATCAATATTATAAATTATAATAATATAATCTTAATTTTTATTTTAATGTAAAATAGACAAATTATCTTTTTAATATATACTTCAATTATTATAACTTATTATTTTAGATATAACAATAATGTTAAGAAAGATTTATAAAAGATACTTAAAATATGAGATAATAATTTATTAATAGTTAGCATTAATGATGAAATATTAAATAAATGTATAATAATCATTTTGAACTTATTGGAGATGACCATTTTGTTAACTTTTTAATGGATTAGCAATAGTATTTAGTTTAATTTATCATAAAGATCAAATTTTGCTTATGTTAATAGTAGCTCATTCATGTAATGTTAAAATTCAGATGATGAAGGTCCTAATTAACAAGAGTTCTTTTCATCATGTTAACTACCTCAATAAACTTAAGTTAAGAAACAATAAAAAAAGAAGAAATCAGATGATACAATTTTGACAAGCAAATAAAACTTAAAGAACACTTACATAAACAAAATTACTTCTCTAATTTAAGAATCTAAACCAACCATGAATCATAAATTTGAAAGGAAAGTCTCAACTAATACTGATGATTCTAATTAAGCTAAACTAATTAGAAATAGAGAATGTGCTAGAAATTCAAGAAAGAGAAAGAAAATATATTTAGAATTGTTGGAAAATAGAGTAAACACATTGAAAGAGGAATTAGAAAAATGTAAGAGGATTATTAAAGGACATAGTAATTGTATGCAATAAATTGGATCTAATCCATAAGTAAGTATTTACAATTATATTAGTTATAAAACTTTTTTGTAGGTAGATAACAATTGTTTGACAAGTTGGAATCTGCTGTATAAAATAATTCTGATAACAATGACATTAATTTATTACTTGACTCTATGAGATTTAGAGTTGGTGGAGGAGGTAAGGAAAGAGTTAATGCTTCAAATTACTTTTTATAATAAATTATGGAGATCTCATTTCCTATACATGTTAAATATTTATTATGGGCATCAGGATCCAATTTAACTGAACCAACTTGGTTAACTAATTTAAGTCAAGAAATAAATATAACAGATTAATAAATGAAATCTCTTAAAAAATCTTATAAAAGAATCTAATCAGATAAGGAAAAATTAGAAGAGTAAAATATTTTGTTTTATTATTCTAAGTATCATAAAGAAATTTTAAACTGTCAAAGAGAATCTCTATCAAAAGACAAATTCCTTAGAAAATTTCATTGATGAAATGAGAAGTATACTCACTCCTACATAAGTAGCTAAATTTTTATTGGGTTTAGAGAAAGTAAAATAATAATTTATATTATAATAGAATAAGTTTTAAAAGGAACTTAGTATGTCAAATTTATGGAAATAATTTGAAGATGAATTTGATATAGAAATCAAATAGGAAGAATGTTAATTTGATGATACTGTGATAAAGAAGGTTCACCTTTGATTTATTGTTAATTAAAATCATTATTTTGTTAAAATTTAATCTCTGATTTGATTACCTATTAGGTATCTATAATTTGGATCTTCTTTTTATCTTTCTTATTGATCTAAATCCTTCTACTGATTATAATAATTAATTCTCTCTATCTTTTACTTATGAATACATAGTTTAGGGTATTGTAGATAACATCTTTTCAAATTGATCAATTTCTATCATAGCATGATCCTTGAAATCATTATCCAAATTCATTTCATCTATTTAAATTGTATTTTGAAATTATTCAAGTTTTTAATCGAATGTTTCAAATTTACTTTTAAATTTCTCCTTATTTACAGATTTAGGTAATAAATTTGAACTTATGAAATGATTAATCAGAATTGGATTCTTGAATTTATCAACATGAGTGAGATTCTTTATTGGTAATCCCCTAAAATCAGGTAGATCATAAGTAGATTATTGAATAAATGATTATTTAGGCTAACTTAATCTTTAAAATAGAGGTTCTTCTGTGAATTTAGTAATTGGAGCAGATTAATAAGTCTTCTTCATTCCTAATTTAAATTAGATTTATTCATTTTTTAGTTTTCTCTATTCAAATAAGTGATGTTTCTCTTAGTTCTTTTAAATTCTATCAGCTTCTTATTACTCTCTCCTAATTATCTCAGCATTATATTTTTCTTCACTATGCAATATACATTTTGCATTCCAGCTATAGTTTGAGGGATAAAGACATTATCTATCTATTTCTTAGGCATATTCTCAAGATGATTCCAAATAAAATCAGCTCCATTAATTACATATTACACATTCACATTATTATATAATTCAATTTCTTTTGAAGGCAAAGCTTATTATGTCTTTGTAATAGTTTGATGACTATTGATTTAAAGGATAGCCTATTCCAATTTCCTTTTTTAGGATCTGGAAGAACTCTCAATTTTATGCTTTGTAATTATTTCTCTTTTAGAAGACATTATTATTCAAACAGTTTGGATTTACTTATTACTTACAATAATTAAGGAGTAATGACTAATCAATATAGAGTATCAAATCAAATATATTATATATCATAATTTTACACTTTGATTTAAAATTGCATTGATACCCTTTCTATTCAACACCACCAATTACTCTTTTAAAACATTTGAAAGCATCATTGTTTCCAAAAGCACTTTCTTTAATTCTTATTATCTTTCTTTTTTATTTGCAACTTTAGCATCAACTTCATTTTATTTTATTTCTTCTTTTTGAGAAGATCCAAAATGTTAAAGACTTTTTTGATTTTTCTTCTTTTCACTAAGTACTTCCCAAATTTTCAATTTCTTTTTTTCATTATATTTACTTCTAAGAATATTGTATTCTCTTTAAAACTCTTCCAATGTAAGATCTCTTTAAAAATGTTCCAATTCATACACATGTACCTTTAAATGTCCTTATGCTGTCTTATATGCTCTATAAGTAATCTTGCTGTCTAATTCTTATGATAATTCATTAGCTTCTCCCATTTTAATAAGCATTTCATATTCATATTCATTCTTTCCTTAATTAATTGTTAATTAAAGAAGTCGATCCTCTTCTTATTACCTTTATTTAGCCAATTATAAATAATGTTTAGATTTATTTTACAATGGTCTATCATTTATGTTTGATCTAAATGTTGTAATTGTAGATTTACATTTTCAAATCACTAAAGCCTGATTAATATTTTTTTGAAATGCCACTTATAGGTCTAGATTCCCCTTTATTAAAACCACTTCTTTTAGTACTAGCTGATTATGGTTTAGGTTTCTTTTGAGCAGAGAATTTTCTCTTAGATTCTTATGCCAATTTGAGTGCTTTTTCCCTTATAAATTCTAACATAGCATCTAAAATAATTAATAATATATAAGAAATACTCTCATTTTAATGCCATGCAGGTACTTTCTTACATAGACTTTCTATAGTGATAACACCACGATCATTAGTTAGATCACTAAGAATTGAATTGATTTCATATTATTCAAATTGAAATCCTTATCTAGTAATTAATTGATACCTGATTCTAATAAAAAACCTATGAATTCAGTTTAAGAAGCCATGATTGTATGATTCTTCCAGAATTATTCAATCTGTATTTTATGAAATGAAACTAATTAGTTAAATTTCTTGAGTGCTGGAGAAGTAGGTATGGCTTCTAATAGCTTAGGCTATTATTCTATTGTTTGCTATTCTTATTTTTTATACGAAAATTTGGAACTTTCAGGTCTTCCATGTTTGGATTCAGGTCTCTTATTACTTGCTTTAGGGTATAACTATAATAATAATGTAACTGAATTACAGCATATTGTTTTTCAAGATTCTCTTCAAATTTATCATCTTCACTATTGTCTTCTTCAACGAAATGCTATATTTTAATAGTGTATAATAGTTTACTTAATCATCTTCACTCATTTGTTAATTATAATTTATTAGTAATATATATAAATGATTGTAAAATATAATAATATCTCAAGAATAGGATGCAGTCTTTGGTGTCGTTTAAGATTATTTGATCAAAGTACTTTAATTGAGTTTATTGACTTACTATAATATAATAATTGTATAATACATTTGTTGTTTCATCTAATTTAATCAGTAGATAAGCTTCTTATTTCTTGAGTTCTTCGATTTACTGTAATTTTAAATCTGCTTCCATAGAATGCTAAGATTTAGAAAATTGATGTTCTTGTATGAATCGAAGGTATTTTTGTTTTCGAAAGTTTTGTATAGTTTATTAAGCTAGTTAGACTTGAGTTTAAACTTGTTATTTTTATTCTGCCTTTTATTATTTTATTGAATCCAAGTTCTATCGAATGATATACTCATTTCTTTAAGATTGTTCTTTAATATTCTTTACTTCTTGTTACTTCATCTAATGAAAGTTCTATTAAATTAGTTTTTTATCTTAAGATTGTTACATCTTCATACTCCTAGTTCTATGTACTAGATTCTGTAATTGCATATTCACTTACTCTTTATGAGCCTATTTATATTCTTTAAACAGTTCATGATCTTCCCTAATCTTATTTAATTGTTCTTGTTTTTATTATTGAATTTGTAATTTCTTCTCCCTTACTTAACATGATAAAACTATACCTCATTTCATTTTCCAATCTAAGAAGACTGATTCTTCTCCTTGCAGCTTCTAATTACTTTGTGGCATCATAAAATTCCTTTTTTGGTGACACACTTGATAATTGTGACATATCTACATGAGGTGCAGATGTAGAGAGATATTATTTAGATTATTTACTCATAAATTAATCAATTTCTAATTTTTTTAGATCTAGCCACACTAATATTGTGATTAAACACATTTAATGCAGATCTTGGAGTCATTATATTATGACAACTACTATGTCTCTAACTAATGTTTCTACTTGTATTACTAATATAACTGATTCCATTGTTTTTACCAAAATCTTCAATCAATACAATCAAATTTGATTCTAATAACTATTTCAATTCAAACAATGAAAAAACATTACTTAATTTCTCTTATGCTGTTCTTAATGAATTACTATACTATTTTAAAGAATGATCATTCAAATATCGATTCTGTTTAGAATTTACATTCTAATTGAATTAATTAATAAAATCCAATTCATTCCTTATTAGTTATTATGCTCTCTCTTGATTTTATATCAAATATCTTTATTGAACACTATCAATCATATCATTTAATTGCAATTTCAATTATTCAAAGAAATTTCTAAATGGATTTTTCAATTACAAAAATAGTTCCTCACTTTCCTTTATCAAACTCTATGCTTTCTTACTGTTTTCATTAATAATTATATCAAATTCCTCTATTTCTTTCATATCTTCCACATGTTTCCCATGTAATTTAATAACACAATGTGCACATGCTTTCTAATAACGATATGGACATTCATGACAAGCGCAAACAAATTATATCAGATTATTTTCATGTCCTTACAATTTGCAACATTCCTACTATTATAATCGAGAAGTCAATGTTTCCTTTATTTTTGGGTTTTTGAGCATATATTTTCGTTAAATTATATTAATAATTATATACACAAAAATTAAGGAAATATAATTTGATCAGTAATTAAAATTTCAATAAGAGATATAATATAATAAACTCAATAAACTTAATTAGAAGTTCTGCTAAAATAGATCAAAGATACTAATCTTATTATAAAATTAGATATATAAATATCAATTTTAATTCATGACACTCATTTTTGTATATATCAATATAATCTATAGTAATTAGATTCATTCAAAAAGATAAATTAAATAAGATCAAATTGGAATTAGAGTCTATACTATATATAATTGGTTAATAATATTGATTTTGTAAAGAATATTTTCATCATCATAATTAAAAATATACGATTAGTTGTTTTCATATATTATATTGTTATTTTAATACTTATAAGTATGTCTTAGTATAAATGTAAATAATGATGATGTTATTTAAATCTGAAATAATTAATTACTGAAAGGAGAATATTCAAAGAATAATAAATAAAAAAAATGGAATAATCAAATTATTTTTTTTCTTTAAAAAATAGTATGCCTCTATCCTATAATTTAATTTTACATGTAATAGAGTGAAAATTAGAGTAATTATTGATCCTCTAAATTATCATTTTTTAAGTTTTTATTAAAAAATAACTCATATAGAAAAGAATTAATATTAATCATAATGGGTTGTGCAGCTCAAACAAAAGTTATCAATGAAGATGAAATAACCTTTGATTTCGATGAGTTAATCATTTAGAATGAACAATCAATTCTTGAAATTCATTCTCATGTTGAACCCAAAGCCTTGTTATTACGTACGTAATAAATCCTTCTTATGGATAAAGGAGATGATAGTTTTTATGTTTCAAATAAAACTCCAGATAGTACAAATCCAACTAGCTATTCAAATTATTCAGCTATGACTTCTAAAAAGCCTTGTTTAAAACTGGCATTTAATCCAGAAATATAAGTTAAAGATATTACAGAAAAGAATGTTCATTTTGATAATAATATCAAAGTAGTTTTTGGAGATAAAGTGTATTTATTTAGAAAAGTAAAAAAAACAAAACAAAAGTGTTAAAAAATAAATCTTGACGAAATCTTTTGAATGTAGTAAATATGTTTATGAAAATATAAAATTATTATATATATAATATTGGATGAGGAATCAATACTAAAATTGTATTTCTACCAATCATATTAGTTGTTTTGCATAATTTAAAATGCAGTATAATTATTAAATACTAATTTATATGCTAACAATCTTACAATTTCCTTGTTGGATTTTAAATGTTTAGCATAATTTAACACTATATGATGAAAGAATTGAAATTACTAGACATAATTTAATCTTCAAAATTGATATCCATCTAAAAATAAAAATGAGATGGGAGATATCTCTTTCTGGAATTCAAGCTGTTCATATAGAAGATTTAATGATAAAAGCAAATTAGGAAGATTTAAATCAATTGAAATAACATCTTGATGGAAGAGTATCATATTTGGGAATTTAGAATTATTATGAAACCATAGAGTTGCTGTCTGATAAAAAGAATTGTAAAGTAATTTTAATTAAAAAATTTAAGATCTGTAAAGTTGAAGATAGATTTACAAAGGTGAAATTATGTTGTAGATCTTTAAAAAAGGATGCTTACAATTAAGAACAATTATATTAATCAATTATTATTTTGTACAAACTGTAACAACACAAATATTTTCCAAAATTATATGAAGTTTATGAATCAAAAGCTCACATTTATATAGTAATGGAATTGATGGATCATCATTTAAATGTAGATTTAATTCATGAAGAAATTCAAATAATCACTTTAGTATTTCCTTCAGATATTTTTAGGATTTACTCAAAACTATTAAAATATTAATTGACAATTAAATACAATATTCCAAATTCAAATTGTCTGATCTCATGATGGACAAGAGAGGTAATATAAAACTTATCAGTTTTTGCCATGCTTCTCGTTCTAAAGATATTGATCTTGACAATTATCTTGGAAACATAGGTTAAATTATGATATAATTGTAATATTGTTATTAAATGATTATAGGTATGGTTTTAAGGATTCTTATAATTCATTACCTTATATTCCAGATAAAGGAAACGAATTTATAATTGGATTGTTGAATCCAAATCTAGATTACAGATTTACTTTTGAAGATGCAATGCAACATGAATACATATAAAGTATTTTTGGTGAAACTAATATACCTATGAAATTTACATAAAATCCAAAGTTAATTACTGGTGTTACAGAAGCGATAAGTTAATACACAAAGAGTTCCTACTATTAAAAAATTAAATGATTTTCTTTAAATATTAATTAAAATTAATGTTATTAAATTAATTTCTTAAAATGTCAATAGTCTGGATGTTCTTATATAAACTTTTCAAAATTTAAATCTAGATATATTATAAATATAATCATGCAAAAATCCTTAGAATTTGATTGTTTATTTAATTCTAAACCAGCTCATTTGAATTGTAATGAACAATCAATATTCATTAAAATCTAAAATGAAGAACTTAAATTTCACATTTCATTAAATCTACATTTACAATGGTATTATAGGAATAAAGTACTTGAATAATGTTAGATTGAGAATTACACTCTTTAATCTTCTTCAAAATGTTTATCACAACTTAAAGATTACCTCAATTCTCAAGTGATGTATTTAGGAGCATCAGAAATCTATGAAGAATTGGAAACAATGTCAAAAAGTGATCTTAAGACTGTAAATTAAATATATTACTCAAGCATGTTATTGTAAAATCAGTTATAACCGGAGAAAAGTATTTTTGTAAAGCATATAAGAAACAAAAAGAATATTAATTTCTCTAAGAGGTTAGAATTCTTAACAAACTTAAGAATTACAAAAATGTTGTTGATATTATAGAAGTTTATGAATCTTCAAACTATTTTTATATTATCTTAGAATATTTGGATCGTAAATTAGAGTAGGATTACACTCATGAAGAAAATCAAATTGTAATCAAGGTATTAAAAAATTATGGAATTAGGAAATTCTTATAATATTGGAAACATTATAATAAAATAATATTGTTCATGGATAGATTAGACCCTAAAATTTGATGTAAAGTAATAATCATTAAATAAAATTGATTGGATTTAGTAAAGCAAAAATTGAGGAAAAGCCAGATACAACTGATATGTATGGATTACATAAAGTTATGCTATATTTATATAATTTTGATGATTAATCAATTAATATTGATTAAGGAATTTATCCTCTTATTCCAGGTCATGGTACAAATTTTTTGAAAGGTCTTGTGAATAATACTTAATATAGAATTAATATTAAATAAGCATTAAGTCATCCATATTTGAAATGTGATGAAACAGACCATTAAATAGTTTAAGAATAAATGTTTCTTAAATTTAAACATAATTTTAGTAATTTTTAATGATTTTATAAATTCTTATATTTTATTAATATCAATAATTATATAATAATAATAATAATTATTATAAATGAAAACTATTTTATAATCATTTCCCTTATTTTAGTGAAGCTTTGAATTTGGCACTTAACAAAGAACTTACAAAACTATAAAATTTATTCATTTTTTTCTTAACAAACTTCTAAATTTTCTTTGCTTAAATTGTCATACAATAATCTCTCCTCTTCTTTACTAATTCATAAGATTCTAAATAAGATCCTAAATGTTCTAAACAATCCATCTATCCTTTCAATATTTCTATATCAGGAATAAAATCTTCTCTTCTTAAATATTGTTTATTAAAATTATCACCAGAATAAAATTAAGCATCTTTATTCTACTCTTTATTAAGTTTCATTTTCTCTTCATGCTTTGTTAGAAACTCTTACCCTTATTGAATCCTATAAATATATAATATAATTTACTAATCCTAAAGGTATAGTCTATTACATATTAAATTATTAATATTTCTAAATACACTCATATAACTTTCAATAATCTATGATAAAGATTTTTAATTATGTTAAAGAGGTGCAAATTTCTATTAAATTAAATTATCTAATTCTTTAAATTATGCAAATAGTTCCTCCAAACCAAAATCAATTAATATTTATTCAAATTTATTTTAATATGCTTAAAACTATAATAATATACTTATAATTTACTCTCTTGTATGCTTCATTAACTATAAGGAAAGGTTGAGTATCAGGTTCAAAAACGAATTCTTTATTAACAATTTTAGGTTGAGTAGTAAGATTTTGTAATTTAAGATGTTTTACGAAAAATCCAGTTTCAGAAGCTACAGTATAAAAGGAATCAATTGATACTCCAGTACCAGTAAAAGAATATGCCTCTCTATATAGAGTTGCTAATTCAAGATCTGTAATATAAGGATAATTGCTAATTAAAACAACTCTAAATTATTTGAAACTTATATTTGTAGCTCTACTACCAAATGCTATTTTGAACATTTTATATCTATTTCTACGTTCTACTCTATAAAATTCAAGTAATATTCTCAAAACAAAAGAAGCATCTACTATAAATAAGTTTTTAGTAATAGTTTTATTAACTGCTTTTTCTCTTAAGACTTTCTTGACTTATTAGAGTGTTGCAGTTTCATATTGTGATAGTAAATGAGTAGCTACAAATTCAGCTTATAATAATGGAATATAATGATGTGGTTCATAAAATGCTGTACTATGTGAACATTCAGGTCCACGAAATAAAAGATTACGAGCATATAAATAGAAATAGATTTCATCTTAACTTGTAAAATCATTTAAAAATTCTTAAAATGTAATACATTCCCAATTCTTTTCAAATACAGGATTACTAAAATCTACAATAAATTTGATTATTTGATCATCTATACGATGAACATCTTAATCTATTTTTTTTATTGATTTAGTTTACATATCTACTTTAAAATTCATCAAATGAGAATATGCAAATTCAGGTAAATGAGTCCACATTTTCTCTGGTTTAATTTACATTTCATTCCATTTACTATCAAGAATAACTCTTAATGTAACTAATAATTATAAATTTGGTCTTTTGTATTATAATCCACTAAATTCTTATTCTAAAGTTTTTTTATGATGTTCAACTAAATTTATGAATGGACAATATCCAATTGTGAATTTCTCCAATTATATTTCTTATGCATTAAAATGTTATTCCATAGTAACAATTGAATGTCCTACTCTAGTAACAATTCTTCCTTTTTCTTCTTGTAAAGCTTAATATGTTAAACGTTGATAAGTTTTATCATTACTAAATAAATCATTAAATTTTTCTAAACCTGTTTTCTCTTTTTCATAATTATTATTTGGAAGTGGTTCTATATCTTTTGATTTTTCAATTTAAAATCTATCTAATTTTGATTATAATTGCATTAATTTATCTTTTGCTTTAGATGCTACACTTAATTCTTCTTTATAATACATGATTCTCACTTCAAAATCTTCTCTTTACATACAAGCTATTTCTCTATATCTATTCATTAAATTTGTATGTATTTCATTTTCTTTAATCAATCTATCAAGATGTAATTTATTAGCTTCAAATACAGTTTAATATGCTTTTGATTCATTTTCTAATTTATTATATTGAGATTTAATATTTTAATAATGGAGATTAAGTTTTTATAATTATTTTTCTTTAATTTAATTTTCATTTAAGAGTTCATTAATTTTTTCACTTGATTTTCTTGCTAATTCTTAATATTATTCTTATAATTTTTAAACATTTGTTTGATTTTCAATTTATTTTAATTTATCTTAAATTCTTTCAATTTCATTTTTCAATCTCACATTTTCCATATATAATTCTTTTTATCTTTTAACACTTTCATTTTTATTCAACTTAGTTTATCCATCATCTTTATTATGAGACAATTATTAAAACATCATTTATAATTGTGCATATTTATTTTACAATTCATTAATAGTTGCTTCTTTGCCTGCTAATTATCCCAATGCAAGTTCAGCTTTTTCTCTCTATTCATCAACAAATTATACAAGATGTTTAAGAAACTTGTTATTTGATAATTAATAACTCAAATAACGATCACTTAAATACTGGAGATTCTATTCATTACAAACTCTCCATAATTCAGTTTCAAATTATTACAATAATACATCTAAAAAGTCTCTTTTTATTGGTATTTGTACTCTCTAAAATACTTCATCTAATTAGCTTTTCCGTTATTATTCAATTTAAAAAATATACTTGCCTTCTGTAAATTTACTCTTAAATTATTCAAGTGCAGTTGAAACTTAAGGTGATTTAATAGGAGATTTCAAATCAGGAATCAATTATCTCAATGTTTATTATGATTTATTTAATAAACGACTATCAACTTATCTCCTTTTAACTTCTTTAGTAACCATTCTCTACAATATATTAGACATATTATTATTATTATTATTTGTGATTATATCTATAATATTTATTATATCTATACTATACAATAAATTAATAGTTTTAAATGATTACTTCTATCACATAAAAATATTAATAAAATGATATCACTTTCTAATATATAAGCTCCAAAAATCTCTTATTTTATCTCAATATTATCATGCAATTATATACTTAAAAAAATAAGTAGATCAAGAATTGACTAGAATTTTAAAAATAAGAAGTTCTTTAACATCATTAAAAACTTTTTCTAAAGAGTAAAAAGAAATAGAAATTATGATCTTTTATAACTATAAAAGTAAGTTATGTTAATTTTGCTTAAGTAATTGGTTTCTTTTTTAAATAATTTTAAGATTAATGATATCATATAGAAGGTAGCCATAAAGTTTGCAAAGAAGGAAAGTATCAAATAAGTTATAGAGAATAAAAAAGAAAGATGCATTTAAAATTTAAATTAATGAAGTATTTAAAAGAAATATAAGAGAAGAGGAAGGAGAGTATATTGAAAATACTAAAATTAAAAATAAATCTCATAATTCAAATACTTCACATTCTATTATCTCTTCTAATTTAGGTCCTAAAAAGAAGCTTTAGTAGTTTTCTTTTGGATCTCTAAAGTAATGTTAACCAATATTCAATTATCCATCTTTAAAGTCATTAGAAATTACTAGATCTGGTTTACCAAATTAAGGTCCAAAATTTTAATTAACAGTAATAGCTTAATTCTTAAATTCATTCTTTATTGGATAATATTAAATTTATGAATTTGGAGTTTGTATGAATAAAAATGATGTGCCTTATTGATCTGATATAAATTATGTTTAAGGAGTTTTCACCCATTTACAAGGTGAATATCCTCCAAAAACACATTAATTATTCTTTGTTTTCATTATCATAAGTAATTTGGATTTGTTTTAAATTTTATTCCAAAATTAATTAAAATTTAATCCATCATTTGATCCCTGATAGACTAGGACATAATTAGGATTTTAGGTTTGTGTAATTCTAGTTAGAGTATTTTAAAAGCCTACATTAGACAATAGACAAGATTAAACTTAAGTAGGATTAACTAATCTGAACTTTTCTTAGATAGCAATTTATAAATTTTAGAATTTAGTTGTTAATTAATTTAATGTTTCTTTTGAGGGTGGAAATTGGACACTTTAAAATAAATATATATAGATATTACTTGATTACTTTATTTTGATAATCCTTAATTAAGACTTCAATATTTGTTTTATTTTTATCATTACTTTATTTTTTAAATAAATTAATATAATCTTAAATTTTTTATTCTATTTAAATTGTTGTATTCTAACGTTGTTTAAAAATGATAATGGATGAAACTGAATCAAAATTTTAAAAAGCAACATTAGCTTTAATATGTTATTCTAATATTTCAAATTGAATTATCTAATTTATTAATAGAATTTTACTCTCTTTAATTCTGCTCTATAATTAATAATATTCTATATCAAATGATCAAAGAAAATAGTAATATCTCTTATCATTTTTTCTAATGATACTTTCATTTCTTCAAATTCTTTTATCCAAATGTTTTTAGTTTTATCAAGATCCTCACTTGTTACAAAGAGAATTTTAGAAAAGAATGTTTGAAAAAGAGGTTCAACAGTAATTTTACTTAATAAGACTTCAGGTATTTTTTGAATCTTGAATAATGATAATATTAATTACTCTTGATATTAATAGACAGGAATCAGGTTAATGTCCATTCATAATTAATTCATCTCTACATTCAGAACAAGCTAATTAAACAGAATTTGTTCCCAATACTATATATTGGATATTTCCTTAATGTTTAGCACATAATTCCATTTATAATATTAAAAAAAATATTAATCATGAATATAATATCTCGAAAAGAAGGTGAATTATAATCTCAAAGTCTTAAAGAATTTCCAATTGTAATGAATGTTCAATATCTAAATTTGAGTTACAACTATATTGTTTAGATTCCACATTAGATCATACAGATGAATAATTTAGAGATTTTAATTCTTAATCATAATCAAATTGTAGAATTTCCAAGAGTACCATTACCTAAACTACATACATTAGAGATTTCAGATAATCAATTACTATCAACAGACTTTTCATATCTTAATTTAATTTGTCTAGATATTCAATATAATGCATTTTAAATTTATTAGCATAATCCTACTCTTGAGAGACTTTCTATAAGTTGGTTCACATTAATTGATATGAGTGCTTAATAATTAAATTTACAAACATCTAAGATAGGTGAATAGTTGAGAAAGAACAACAAGATGAATTTCATTTAATTTGTTAATGTATTTTCCAATTTCACTAATACTATTATCATTAAGGCAATCCAATATGATGAATAAAGTATAATACCTTCAATATGTGAAAATCATTTAGAATGTTTGACCAAATTGTAACATCCTTAACCTTTAATTCTAGCAGCCAAATTAAATATAAGGTAAAAGTGAATATAAGCAGTACAGAATTTACAAGATATTACTTTCTTACTTGAATCCAAACTTATTACTAGTTCAATTTATATTCCTATGGGCTTGTGATCGTTTAGAATATGAAGTTGTTGAACATATGCTTGAACGTGGAATCATAGTCTTTTGGAATGATCAAATGAAAATCCTAAGTTAAGCTCTATGTATTCCATTAAGAGGTGTTATTGGAGATACACCATTACATTTTGTATTTAGAAGACAATGTAGAAATGAATCAGATTATACTAATCAAATGTAAATTGTCCAATTGTTACTTAAATATCAGAATCCAAATTAGAAGAATTCTTAAGGAATTGCTCCAATACATGAAATCTTGTTAATACCATCTTTAAGAGTAAGTTCATCTATTTTAATAAGAGTTTTGCTAATTGCCCTTCAGATAAATTTGATTATAGTAAAAGAATGGGACAAACCAAAGATTCTTTAATGCATATTGCTACACAAATGGGATATATCTAAACAATACAATTGTTTATAGGATAAGTGAGTATATTTACATTGAACAAATTTAACAAAACTCCAAAGTATACTTGTACTCCTTCAATAACAATACTTAAATATGTAAGAAAATTAGAAATTCAAGAATTAAGAAGTACTTTAATATAAACATAGTAACATTTATAAGTATCTATTCGAAATCCTTAAGAATTTCATATTTCTGTTAATGAGGGTGATAATTTATATACTTTACTCTTTAATAAAGATATGATATTGAGTGATAAATTAATAATTGTAACATTAATAAATATGTTACAATTTAAATTACTTTATTAAATTAAATTTACTTCACATCGCATTATTAAACCCATACATATAATAAATCATTGTAATCATACTTTTTATCCAGATATCAAAGAATTTAAAAAATAATTATAAGAACAATTATCTCATAATTAAATTATAATGTCATAACCAATCAAATAATAAGAAATTATTGTGAGAAAAGCATAAAAATAAATAAGTATTACTCTAGAAAAATTTACTGATAATAGTAATGATTTATATGATATGTTATAATTCTATCCTTTAATTGGAATGACAGGAAATCTATCAAATAGAACCATACTTTTAGATTATGAAGATTTTTAATAAAAACAATTTCGAAAGACTCAATTTCATTAGAAAATTAATAAAACATATGTAAGTGGAAGGTAGTAATCTCCATTACCTATGAAATATAGTTATGATAATTTTGTTATGTATCGAAAGAACAAATCTATAACACTTGATTTAGGTCATTAAATTAAGGATAATAGTTTAAATAATTATTTTCTATCATAATTATAATGATTTATTTTATATATCTCAATTAAATTTTTAACAATTATATATATTTCACTTTTAAGCAAGTTTAGCACATAAAACTTTGATTCTACTTCTATTATTAGATATCATATCCAAAACTTTTGTGTGTTTTATTTATAATTCCTATAATTTAAATTTATATTGTATACTTTTAATTAATTTTAATATTAAATGCTTTAATCATGAGCATTTTTTAATTGTTCCAATCTTGTAATTATATTTGGTAGTAAATCAGCAATACCAACTAATAATTATACTTATCTAAAGATTTCATTGATTTTATCTATTTAAGGTAGACTCTATGTAAATCCTAATTTTATATCTTTGTTTTCTCCTTGAATTGAGTTGATAATTTATTACACTTCATTCAAATCTTACATTATCGTTGTATTATATGGATATATCCTCTATCCAACAATGGTTTCTAATAAATTAACCTATTTCTCTAATTATTGAAAACGTTTCAAATTATCTGATTATGGTAAAATACATTTTAATGTAACACATTTCTCTGCTCCTGATCCCAATATTGCCAAACATTATATTCTCTATTATAAATTAGTAACTTTAAGGGATTCTAAATTATTCTCTATAGCATTCAAATAAGCTATAGGATTATCTACTTATAATTCTTATTCTAATTCCATTGATTATTTTAAAAGTGTTGTTTATTATTGAAGAAATTCTATCTATTCTTTGAGAGTGACCTTCTCTTTAGGTGCCATTCTTTCATTATGCTCTTCTGGAATAACTTCGATATTGTCACTCTCATAATAATCACTTTACATAAATATAAATATTATTCAAATTATTTATCTCTTGAATTATTCATACAGCACAAAGGTCAAAGTAGATCCAATTGATATCTTTATACAATATGGTAAAGTTCCCTTATATAAAGCTAACAATCCTTCATCTTTTATTACATTAATGAAGGTTTACCAATATGTCTATTAATCAATCAATTGATTCATATATCTACATTTAAATCCATCTAATGGAGCTGTTAGTATACCACTACTAACTCCTGTAATTAAACTGGCTATTACATCAATCCCAATTGAATTATTACCTTAAGTAAAATTTTTGATAAAAAATCTCTTAAATTTCTCAAATAATTATATTTCTACAGCTTAAATTACTGTAATAGTAATAAGATTAAGCCAATAACCTCTAAAAAATCCAGCAAATCCAGTTTTATTATAAGATTACTATATTGCTTAAATCAATGTTAATTCTTTATTATTTATTAACCTAATCTTCATAATGTCTCCCATATTTCCAGTAAGTAATGCAATAGCATAAGCACTTGATGCACATGAGAGTTTCCTTCTATATGTAGTTTCTACAATATCTCCTGTAAATGCAGTTCGTATAAATTCATATGCAAATATTCTTGTGGTAGATTAAGGTATTATTTTCAACATTTAAGCATTAAATGCTCTATAATATTGTTTTGTAGATGTTGTTTCAGCAATTATTGATTTTAGATGTTTGTATTTGGGACAACCTTAAGTTCCATTCATTTGTAATTTGATTTTGATATATTCAAGTGGATAACAAAGTACTTCACTTAGTATATTTGTAACACATCCAAAAGAAGCCAGAAGATAAACAGGACATGGTTTTGAATATTAAATATTTCTTCTTTTTATATCCATAAATTAAAATCATTGGAATTTAGACATATAAGTTTCATGCCATTCTTTGAATATCTTCATTTTAGCTAACAATCTCTCTTCTGGTAAAATGAGGATTGTCATTCTAAAATGATAAGTACCTGGATATTGTAAGAAACCTGAACCTGGAACTACTACTAATCCTGTTTCTTTTAATAAATCTAAACAATAAACAACATCAGGTTCTTAATTTTACTCTTTTGCAAATTAAATGAATTTTTCTAAAGATAAATAAAATTATCTAACCTGATAATTCAATCTTTGGAAAAGCATACATAGCTCCTTCAATTGGTTAACAAGAAACTCCTTTTGTTTCATTCAAAAATTATGTAACAATTGCTGCTCTTCTTTGTAAACTACTGAAAAGAGCCCTACATTCTTCATTGTATTGTTAAATAGTAAGATCATTGCATCCCTCTTCTTTAGTTGGTGGAGTAACCATTAAACCAGTCATTAATTATCCAATAGTATTAGAACAGAGCATAACAGCTAAAACATATAATAATATATAATACTTTTGGATTTGTGAATTTGGAAATGAACATCTGGATCAACTTTAGTAGTTATTTCCATGTAACCACCTCTAAGTCCACATTCTCCAGTTATACCTTTAGATATTGAATGGAAGGAATAGATTTCTACATTCAAATTCAATTCAAGAGCAACCTTTCTGAAAGATATGAACTTTTTATTTTCCACATAAATGTTTTCTTAATATACTTCATCTGCAAATATTACAATTTTCTTTTCTGATGCAAATCTATAAAATATATCTATATTATTACTATATCATTTCTACAATACTCTTCTTATCAAATACTTAACCTGTTGGATTACCAGGATTAATACATACTAGAATTTTTGGAGTGATTCCATTTTGCTTAGCCTTTTCATATTAAGCTTCCAATTCAGTCTATTCAGCTGACCAACCTTTTTCTTCTACCAAATAATATGGAATTTATTATGCTCCACATTATGTAATGACTGCTGAATATAGAGGATATTATGGTATTGGAATCATCACTCCATCTTTATTATCTTTTAATAATAAATTGAACATCAAAGTAATTCCAGCTGATGCTCCATCAGTCAATAATATATCATTAATATTTGGTTTTTCAACAGTCCCATCTCTTTTTTGAATGAAACTATTAATAGATGATAAAATTCCATACTTTGCAATTGCTTCCCTTACTACTGGATATCCTGGAGATTAACTATAAGCACCTATTTGAAATCCTATCTTGTCACAGTAATGTTTCACTCTTCTTTAGACATCTTCAGATTAATGTTAAAGAATGGATGGATCCAACATTGATGCCAATATACTTCTATTAAATGATATTGGCTTTTATCCAAATGTTTATGGATTTCCAATATTTAACTCAGTTATGGATTCAAATGGATATTATTTACCATTTTTAATCTCTTCCTAAATTTTAGCAGCTGTTGATGGAACAAGACCTCTGACTGCATATTATGCTTCAACATAATTTTGATTAATATCCTTCACAGATGTTGAATATTAGACTTTATCCATTTTCTATTAAATTTATATGTGTGATGGATTAATCCTTTATACAGAATTATTGTCGTATCTTTATTAATAAGTTAATTAATTTTACATAAACTTTATTATAATCAATCAATAAATTTCAGAGAGGAATAGATATTCTTCTTTAATATAGTTGAGAATGGCATCTATAATAAACACAACTTCTATTTCTGATCTTATTTGCTGAAGTACCATCCGAATAATACTATAAACATCAACATTAAACTAAAATACAATAAACCAATTATTAGAGCATAAAGAAACATTATACTCTCACTATCTTCAAGAGTTTTGTTCATCCTTCTTAAAAAATACACAATACAATTACTAACTCTATTAATAATTATGTCAAAACCCCAAACATTGTTTAAAAAATACTCCTTTGAAATCAACAAATTATTAACATAATCTCCTATCAATCCTTCCATATTGTACATCTCATTATTCTAATAAAAGATTTATCCTTATTATAAAAATATCTGATTTAAACTTATATTGTAATAATTCTCTAAATCTTCTTTCAATAATACATTTCTAGAATTCTCATCACAAATTTTTAGATCAAACTAACATACTTTTCCTTCAAAAAATTAACCTTACTCTTCTTCACTCAATTTTAAAATTCTATCTATTATTGCATCATCAAAATTAGTAAGAATTGAACTAAATACATTCTTGTTTAATTGTATCAAAGCATCCTCAAGATTTTATTCTGTAAAATTATTTTATCGATATATTTCTACCATAATTGTATTCTCAAAATTATTATAGAATTAATAATTCATGTAATATTGACATCGAAAATATTAAACGAGATAGTTAATTTAATAATTTTATAAAAACAAGCTAAATGAGGAATAATATAATAGATCATCTGATATATTAGTTATTTAAATATGGAAAGTTAAAATGTATATTAAAGTAAACAAAAACAATATAGATATAGTAATGTAACCAGTACAATTTTGATATCTGTGAGAAAAATGCATTTTTAATTTTTCGCTATTTTCAAGCAACTTTTCCCCTTTTTCATTCAATCTTCTATCTGAAGATGTAAATCCATTTAAAATTTCATCATCATCTTTTAAAGTTTTAACATTCAAATTTAGTTACTTTAATAAAATTGACATACTCTTTTGATTCCAACCTTTTTTTGTCTAATTAAACCAAGCAGTCAAAATTTAAAATTTCTCATTCTCCAATAAAGCTTCTTTATAATCTGTCCTTATAAATAATTTTAGGATAAATTTACGTCTCTTTATCATTCTATTTACTATATAAATCTGTGTCAAATAAATTAAAATTAATAAAACATACATAAAAATTAGGATTTTATATGCAAATAATATTGATTTATTAATTTCTATTTTAGAATCATCTAAACATGTTTAAGTAGATACTTTTAATTGTTCTAAATAATTAAAATAATTCAAAACAATAGTACTTAAGTCTTATTTTTTTCTTAAAGATTTATAATTTTATATATTTGAAGATAGTATTTATCTGAAAGTTAAAACATTTTCAACTTTATTATATTCTATTCCTTAACCAAACTCAGAAAATAATTACATAGTGAAATTATTAGGCAAATCCAAAATGAAATCTGTCTCTTGAATAATCCTAAAAAAATTATTAGATGAATAATCAATCAATTCTTATAAAATTTATTAGTATTACAAATAAGAAATACTAAGATTTACATCTTCAATATTAATATCAAAATAAGGTTTGGATATTTCAACTATTCCTTCATTATTTATACTATTTATTAAACTAGAGTAAATTGCTACTTCATTTATGATTTAAATTTATTTAATCTTACAATCATTAAATATAACATTTTTACCTTTGAAAGTAAAACTTACTGTGATAAATATAAAAACAAAAAAGAATAAAAAAAATACATTTATGATTTTGAATAATTATTAATGTTTGCTTTTAGTTAAGTTTGATAAAAGATTGTGAAATATTTATATTTATTATAAAACTGATTTTGTACTTGATTTAGATCTACTAGATGCTATTTCTAATATTCCATCTAAATTATTTACATTTATTTCAGTTTATTAACTTTGATTTTTTTAATCAAATTTTATATTATTATTATTCTCATTAAAAACATGATTTTCTAAGAATTGTAATTGTAATATTAAAAATTCTTTATATTGTACATTGTTTGTACATTCATTAAAGTATTTTAATCTTTTTGAATATATTTGATAATCCACATGATAACTGTTCAAAAATTAACATTATTCTTCTTGTATTTCAGCATAAATTTCTTCAAATTTTTTAATTTTATCAACTAAACTATCATTTGGATTTATGTAATAATTTTTTTAGAATTCATTTGGAACATAAAATAATTCTTAATTTTTTTAAATTATCATTTCATTATCAATTAAGTTATCTATCTTCCCATTTAAGATCTACTTATATTAATCAATTAATGAAGATAATATTGTAGGTAATAAAGAACAAATATCTAATCCGTTATAATTATTAAAACGTTAAAATTTGTGATTTAATTTTTAGGCTACAACTTAATTAATTCCTAATATATTTAAATTTTCATCAAAACAAATATAACCTGATACTTTTTTTTCATGTTAATTCCTTTCACTAACTTCCTCCTCCTTCCTTAGAAATCCTATCATATAAAAGTCATCATCCGATTCAAATTTGGGGAAAAAAAATCTAAGAGTAAATTAAATTGGTTCTATGTATTCTTCCCCAATATTAGAAAGAATTTATGTAACTGCATTACTCCTTGAACTTTTACCTTATCTAATATAATTTTCTATAATTCCATTATGTATATCTGCTATGAAACTAGGTAATACATCATTTAAATGTTTAATTTCTTAATTTTTTTAAAAGAATTTCTATAAAACAGTTTGATTAGGTTTCCAAAGTTCTCCTCTTTTATTTTATGAAATATTTGCTATTAAAGATATGCATTCCTTAGTTTAAAAGTGTATATTCAAATATGATTCATCTTCATATTAATCAGCAAGTAAAATTGATTTGATTTTTTATTGAATATCATAAACTTCTTAAGCATTATTTGTTGTACATATTTTAAATAGTAATTCAAAATTTAAAATACTGACACAATCATGTTTTTAACTAATTAAATGTTAAATTTTATTCCTAAATTATTTAATAATATAAGTTGTCTAAATAATCCTTTATTGAACTCTATTTAATGCTTAATCTAATAGCTAAAATGATGCTATCTTATTATTTAAATAACTCTCCCAAAATTTTTATTTTTCCATTGCTAATTTTAATAATTCTTCTTACATTTATTAACCAATATTTTCTATTTAAGCTTATCCTTATAATAAAGATTCAACTTTCTTTGAACAATGTATTTATTAATTCATGAATTATTTTCGATTACGTCTCAAAAGAATCTTTTAAATGTTTTTAAAATAAAACGAAACTGTTGTTTGTCTCCTACTTTTTGACATCTAAGATTAAGATTTTTAACTATTCATAATCTTTTACAATACTGAATAAGCATTTATAGGGTTGTTCTAATATTTTGCTAAAAATGTAACAAATTTCAATGAAAGATGTTCATAAAAATCAAAATCTTTATTAATTAAAGCAAAGTTCAATTACTTTTAAAATAAAATAGTTGTCCATTAATTAAGTTTTTTATTATTAATAGAGTTATTAATGAAAAATGATTGTATGTTTCGCATACATAAACATTCAATATCTTGACAAATAGTAATATGATTATTGAAAATTAAATATAATAATAATTTGGATTCTACATTGTATTCACTTGATTCTGCCACTCTATATATTTCCTCTAATTATTTATCAAATTTATTTTAAAATGTAAATGGATTAAATGTATTATAAATTTTCAATTATTTCAATCTTAAAAATTGATTAGATACAAATGTATTTATCTAAATATAAAATATATTATTACTGGAATAAACATTAAGAAAGCTAAAAATATAAACTCATCATTTTATTTAGATTTGAATATCCAAATTGTGGACAATATTAAAAGACATTAATGATTTAAAGTGGCTGCACTATAAAATTTAGAATCAAATGAATATCCAAATGGCTAATTAAAAATAATATCCAAAATTAATGTTAATCCAATAGTTTATGAAACTGCATGTTTTATAAAATCAATATCATTTATATTGATATAATACAATATTATTACAATTTAATGGAGCAATATTCTAAGAATAGTTGCATAATTAAATTATCTTGAAAAAGTCTTATCATTGAATTAATAATTTCTAAAAAAATATGAAATTGAAAATCCTGATATAAATACAAAGATTGTTGATATTGATCCAAATATATATAAAAATTGATTTTTAGTTTATTAACAATCTTCAGAATATTAGTTTTATTTAATAAAAGCATTATCACCACAAACCATTACACCAATACTAATTTCTTAAAATGGTGTGACAAAAATCCATTAATAATTTGTAAAAAATAAATGTAGCATCTTTTTTGTTATGCCAGATTTCTCAATTTATTTATCTAATGATAATATTGCAAGTAACAAGTATATAATTAAATGCAAGAAAAATATTAGGTAAAAAAATAATTATGTTAAGAAATCATTCCCTATTTAAAAAAGAATAAAAGTAAAAGCAGATAATTGAGTATAATTAGAAAAGTAAATGTTTTCTTTCAATATTAAGGGTTTTGATTCATATTAACTAAAAACATATCCCTCCAACTATAAAAAATACACTATTATCTTTAGACAATTGAAAAAAGAGCTTTTTGTCATATCAAATTCATCTTCCGAAATGTAAAGCAAAGCCTAAATAGCTTTCTTTTTGATTCTATTTGATATTCTTTGAAGTTTGTTTGCTTTCATAATTAAACAATAATTATTAAAATTTGATCGAAAAGGTTAGATTAATTATTAGAAAACCCATAAGGTTTGTTACATATATATAAATTTAGAAATGAAACTATCAACATTACCTTGTATCAAATTCCAATTTACAATCAGTTCCATTTTATTCCCTTACAATGCTAATTTGATTATAAAATTAAAATAAAACTTACTGAATTTTGTAAATAAGTGGTAAAATAGAAAATAGTCTTCTGAATTACTGTGTTTTAATGTTGATTATAGTAATTTTTCTTTAATTTACAATTTGTATGATATTCAGTGTTTTTTATAGAAAAAAATAAGGACTTTCATTTAATATTCATGTTCAAAAAACAATAAACAATTAGTAAGAATAATATGATTAATTTTAGAACTAATTTGTAAGAATTATTAAAAGTTATATTATTTTGAAATTTATGCTTTTTTTAATATAATGAAATTTTTCATTTTTATATTAAAACTGAATCTATGATGAAGAATAAAAAATATATAATTTAATAGTTGAAAGATAAAGGATGATTTTAATTAAGAATTACAGAATAATAGTAACATTATATAATTTATTTTTTGATAATCCATAAATTTATAAATTATTCTTTATATTAAACAATAATTAAATAAATGAACATAATTCTATAGATTCTATATATTTCTACTAAGCTAGGTAAACAGGCACTAAAATAATCTTGTAGTGACTTCTTATAATTATAAGCTCACCTCACCCCCCCTAAAAAGAGTAGAGATAAATAGTAAAGTATTAAATATTATATTAATTAAATGTATAAATAAAATTATTTTAAAATGAATTTTTGAATATAAGAAATAGATGAATAATTTATTAAAATTATGATAATTAGTGAAATGAGTGAGAAATTCATAAAAAAATACAGAGGGTTTATGGCATCAGTTTAATGTTATGATTCTCAAAGTTAATCAACAGAATTATTTGTAATTCAATACTTTATCATTCCAATTTACTTAATTGAACTTTTTATGATTGCATCTTAAATTTGCGATTCTGAAATACCAATATTAACTTTTATATTCAATTCAATTTTAAGAGAGTTGAGCCCTTATTTTGTTACAATATGTAACATAGCATTATTTGCCATAATTTTATTGTTTACCTTTTATTTTAATTTGAAAGCCAATACTGCCATATTCTTTCGCTTATTATTAAGTAATTATGATCGATTGTTTTTGATTCCTTTTTAAATAATTTCTGCAAATTTTTCATTGAATATGAATTAAAATGAAAAAATAGCAATATGCATTCTAAATACATTAATGATTTTCTTATTTGGAATAACATAATGCTTTTATTTTTAGAATATACATTTCAAATCTTTAAATATAAATAAACAATTTTCTAAATTAGCCTTGTTTAATATATTGATAATTTAATAGATCATTTTGTACTCATAATTATTTGATATCAATTATTATTTGCAATATTTTAGTCTAATTTACTTTATTTACTTGATAATATGGTTATATGGAGAAATAGTAATAAACCATTCTGAACTATACTTTTAAGAGATAAGAGTATATTCAATAATTATAAGTTATATAGTAGCATATTCATATTCTTAAATAACAGGACATGATTAAATGATATATGATTTTATGCTAATTCTTACAGTAATATTACTTTGATAATTTAGCTTACATAATCCTTATAGACTATGATTAATTAATTAGCTAATTCACTACTGTTTAAAAATTATTAATCAGTATCATTTTACTAATAATACTATAATGGTTACCTAAATTACAGATCAAATTATAATCAAGCCGTATAATTTTTGTATTTGCATAGATAACATCTAATGCATTGTTAAATTTTGAGATGTCCATGTAAAAATGATGTAAGAAAGTTATCTGAAAAAGAAATAAGTTAAATCATTAATTTATATTACAAAAATCTATTATAATAGAAATTTTCTGAAGAGAATGCACTTCAGTATATTTTGATATTGATTGATATTTCCAATAATACAATTTAAGCTCATTAAACTATTTTGAATTAAAAAAAGAATGTTTAAAATGGATATATATTAGAAATCTTTTCATATTTGGAATAAGTTTTGTAAAATAAATTATAAACAGAAATGCAATAAAAGTAACAAGTAAAATTTATAGAAGAAATGAGATTATTAAAATTTGAAGGTTTGATAGTTTAATAAGAATTATAAAAGGTAATTATAGAGAAATACAAATTTTATGAATCATTAAAATTGTTAAGTATTCAAAACTTTTAAAAACTTTATGATGCTTTATATAAATTAAAAGAAAAAGTTTAAGATTTAATAAAAAAGAGTAGAGATCTTAAAATTTATGATAACAAATAATTAAACAATATCTTTGCACTTCGTATATGTCATTTGATATCATTTTTAACATAAAATTTAAGAGAATAAATAGATAATTAAATGAGAATAGATGAAATAATTTAAAATGAAATATATAGAGAAGATGAATTTACTAATATAGCATTTACTTCAAATTTTGCAATTAGTTTAGTTGCATCATTGAATGAGAAAGAATCTGGTGAAATTACTTCAAAAATAACATTAAAATAATTATAATTTTTAGAATTAGATGAACATTTTAATCTAAATTCTGTTTCTTAAATATTACATCCTTCTTTTAGAGCATCTCATATCAAATTGATAGATTAATATTTACAAAAAGGAAAATCAAGAATTATTGGAACTTAAATTGAAAGCATGATTAGTCCAGATACAAATACTATAATTCCTGTTAAGATGATTCTCTTTCCATATTTTCCTAAATAGAATTTGAATAAATATCAATTGATAGCATATTTGTACAAAATTAATTAAAAAAATAATGCTATAATTCTTTTGGATTATAACTTTAATTTGATGTGTTCAGATAATTAATTCAAATAACTTATAAATTAGTATTAATTATAATTAAATTAAATTAATCTATTTTAAATGATACCTTAATTAAGAGAGAATTTAATCTATTTTCATAGTTCACCTAATAATGCTAAACCTCTCTATTTTTAAAATTAAATAATTTAAATTATGAGTCGTTTTACAAGATTATATAATAATAATAAATCATGCAATATCTGTAAAGATTTAGATTCTTTTAAATAATTAGAAAAGCTAGAATAATTTAGTATAGCTTCAGTGAATTCAATATCAGTAGATAAAATATCTTAAGTAGATTATGAGATTTCTCTATAAACTATATAATATAATACTGAAGATGGTTTGGAGTATTACATTTATTATAGACTTCTAATAGATTTAACTTAATTTGATAGTGAATAAAAGTAATAAATTCATGAATATTAAGAAGAAAATAAAAAAGAGTTTATAAAAAAGTAAAAATAAATTTATTATTATTAGAAAAAGCAAAAGTAAATCAAAATAAAATGACAATGTTGTTAGATCATTACATTCTAGATAAAGTACTGCTACTATTGTTAAATCATCTGATGATCTATTAGTTTATATTTCTTAGAAAACACTTCCAACAGCAATCAAATAATTCATGTTTCTTTCTTTAATAAATATGTGTATATCTATAATTGGATTAGTTGTAATATATATATTACTATTGTAAAAAAGAAATGAATAGGATATATGCTTTAATAGATTATATTATGGAACAGAATTCTTAGATTATTATGGTATAATATTAAAAGGTAGTAGACACACAGTTTTTTACAGAGACTTTAATAATTTTATACCCTATAATTAAACTATTAATATTGATTAAGATATATAAGTATCAATTACAACAAGTGATAAAATTTCATTTACATTATGGATTTACAAAGAAAATTGTTAAAATCTAATAAATTTATATGAAAATTATAAAACTGTTTTAAATAGTTATTAGGATGAGAAATTAATTAATTTTAAATTTGTTGATTATTAAGTTTATACAATATAAACTTAAGTTATATAAACATAGGCAGCTTATTATGAAATAATGAACTAATTATTTTATTTAGCAATTAAAACTTTTGCTGGTGATCCTTCACTTTACTTAAAAGGTAATTTAGATACTTTTTAACAAATAAATACAAGATCTATCTTATTTTTAAATTTTAATGATGTATGTGATATAACATAAGAATTTATTGAGGCATGTCTTTAAAATAGTTAAGAATATAATAATGCTTTTGATTAATAGGTATAGATCATCTTTTATATATTTTATATTGGAATTTTAGTTTTCTATGTTATTTTAATGTTAACTCTTGCATAAATTATTTATAAGATTAAATAAATTCTATAGATTTTTTAAAGATTAGATAATCGTGATATTGAAGATGAATTATAAAGACTTGAATTTGTTGCTTAAAATGTTAAAAATGAAGAATTTTGGTTTAATAGTAAATTTTTTTAAAGTTTTTATGAAATGAGTTAAGATGTCTCAAAAACATAAACTTAAGGAGCTTAGAATATTAAATTAGATGATTAATTCAATCTACCTATGTATTACATAATGTAAACAATTATTTTTGTTTTATTAATTATATATTTTGTTATCTTTTAAATACAATACAACAGTTATTCAAATTAAATAAATCCAATAGTAAATACAGCATTATCAGGTATATAAATAAGATTGTAATTTATTAAATTTATAAATAATTGGGATTGTTACAATTTCAAAACATTTTATAATTATTATATTGATGTTAATGAAAATACTCCCAATATTAATGGAAACATAAGAGGTGATAATAAGATTCTTTAATTATTAGAATTAGATAAAAATGATATAATTCAATCTTATTTAAATTTGGTTTAAGAACCATTTACAATTATTACTAAAGATCTACCAGATAATGATAAGGCTTCATTATTGTTAAATGATATTTGTTTACTTGTAGGTTGTGATACAGAAACTGAATTATTTAAATAGAGATTTTTAGTTAAAGAGATAAGTAAATTCTTTAATGTTGGATTGATCTAATTATATTAATAAACATTTTTAGCAACATAAAATTTGGGATTGAATGATAATAATGAAACAAAATAAGAGTTTCTCAAAGATTTCTTGGATGTTTTATTTTCAAGAGAATACTTTATGTATATATATTGGGGTTTAGATGCTACCAATTTTTAATTGAGATTATTCTCAGATTATTTTATTTAAATAGCTAAAGATTAATTAACTTCATAAACTGAAATGATTATTATCTTATTGTTTAGTTTAGGAATCTTCATATCTATGTTATTATTTAGTATTAATGGATTATTAATTCATCAAATAATAAGAAATTACTTTTCAATAAGATATTCATTAAGATTCATTCCTATGAAGGTGATGATCAATAAAAATATCATCAAATAGATTAAATTAATAATATGAATTATTATTATCATTTTATTTATTTTATAATACTATTAATTTTATATATATAAATTATTTAATGTCCTTTGATAAATGAGATTATTAATATAAGGTATTATTAAATAATAATAAGTTAAGATAAGGATATTAAATTAAATAATATATATTATTTATGTGAATAAAAATATAATATACCAGATGACATCATCTCATGAATTTAAATAAATATTTAATTTATGAACAGATAAAAGTTTTATTATAGATAAGAAATTATTGAAAAGACTAAGAAATTCTAAATTCCAACTTAAACTAAAAGAATAACAAGATCAAAAAGTGAAAATAAAAAAATGATAAATTAAATAATAAAGTATTCCAATTCTGCAACTTCTAAATCCAAAATAAATGCTCTTAACAACATTACAGAATACAATTAGAATTCTATTGGATAATAACGAATAAATAAAAGAAGAAAATTAATATTATACAAAACAATTCATTATTAAGATAATTCTATAGGTTTGTTAAATTAGTTATCTTCTCAAACATAAATAAAACTAATTAAATTACCCATTAAAGAGATTCAAAAATCTACTGATAAGACATAATCATTTAGTAATAAAAGGATATCTTATTCAAATAGTTTCGATAATAAATAATAATTTATATAATCTTTACTTTATAAAGATTAAGACCCTGATAGAATTAATAAATTAATCAAAATTAGATTAACCAAATCATAATTAACAATCCATTCTCATTAAAGAGATTAATAAAATTAAGTTTCTAATGAAAATCAAAAAATATCTATCTACTCTTATTAAATTAATTAGAAAGACTAAAAGTATAGTGTATAAAAATATTAGATTAATTGATTTTAAGTATTACATTTACAAATTAATATTGGCATTTGATTATACGTATCAAATAAGAAAAGGAAAAAAAAAATTAGAAGAAATATTAGATAATTAATAGAGATTTGTTGGATTTATGAATCTCACATACAATCTAATAAATCTACCATTAAATATTGAAGTAATATTATATAATTATTATAGGGATTGGGATAAATGTTTAATGGGACTAAATATTTAATCAAAATATTGAAACCTTACATTCCATAAACTTTAGAGAAATTAATCTTTGAAGATTTAGAATGTCAAAAGTTTAAACAATTAACATTTTAATATTAAGTATTTTATATATTAAATAATCACTCTTTATTAATAGATAATATTACTAAAGAATAAATTTAATTTAAAGTAAGATAATCCAAAGAATGTAGTGATCTATAATTTTATATTGAAAAACAGTTTCTAACTAATAATTTATATGATGTTGATGAAATATAAAGTTTATTTGAAAAACAATTTAATTAACCTTATGAAATATTGTTGAATGAGGCTAAATCAATTTGTAATTTAGTGATTGAATATGATTATGTGAAATAATTACATTGTTTTTGCATTAGAGTTCAGGATACTTTATCAGAAAAGATTAAGTAAGAAGGAAATAGGAAATAATTTTATGATAAAGGATTTGATTTCAATTATAATTTATTAAAATTTAGATAAAAAGATGTATATATTATTTAATATTGATTAGGTGTATGATGAAAAATTATTGTCATAATTAGTACCTAAAAAGTATGAGATTATATAGAAATTAGATTAATTTGAGTCAAAATTTGGTCGAATTGATTCCATAACAAATATACAAAGAGAATATGCTAAATTAGGTAATATGAAACACAATTAACTTTATGAAAGGATTCGTATATTAAATGGAATGATTCTCAATAATAACTGATGTTATTTATACATTAAATGCTGCTAATATTTGATTTTAATTTTAAAAATTTAAATACGTTTGTCAATGTCTTATAGAAACTGTGATACTATCTTCACTGAGTCCTAAGAAACAAATAAGAACTTAAATTTATGTACTCCACCATTTAAGAAAATATTCTAGAGTAATGAAATAACATTTCCATAAACACTCAACAAAAGTAACTTTTAGTATATGTTTATAACTTATTATTATAGAACTCCATAAACTAAAAATATTTCCTTATGCAATTCAGAACAAAAATCATTTTTAAAGTTCTAATCACAGAATTCAATCGGAAATTTAAATAATTTGGCATAAAATTTATTTAAAACCAATACAAACAATTAAAAATAAGAGTAAGTAACATATATATCTTATAATAACAATACGATATAAAGAATTATATTTTAAATTCAAATATCATATTCAAAATATAAACTTAATAAAATTTATTTTATTAATTAAATTTTATTATAGGATTGAAGAAACTAAACCTTGTAATTGTAAGAAGAGTAAATGCCTTAAATTATATTGTGATTGTTTTGCAGCTAATAAATTATGTTCATCAAAATGTAATTGTTGTGGATGTTTTAATAACAGTTCAAATTTATTAGAAAGAAATCTAAATATGAAAAAAATGATGGAAAGAAATCCAGAAGCATTTAATTAAAAAATTAAGGAAGTAGATTAAAAAATTGCTCATGCTAAAGTATTTTTATATTTATATCATTTTAGGGATGTAATTGTAGAAAAAGTGGTTGTAAAAAGAAGTATTGTGAATGTTATTAAATGGGTATTGAATGTTCTGATAATTGTAAATGTGATGGATGCAAAAATTGTTCATCCAATTAATTAGTGAAAATCTTTACTTAATAAGACATTTCACAATTTTCTAGATAACTAAAATAGTTAAGTCAACCATTTTGAAACAATATTAATAAAAACTATATTATTATTCATTTTATTTTCTCTAAACTTATAATTCCTTTTAGTTTTTATTCATTATTATTATTATTATTATTATTTAGTATATTAAAATCTTTCTCTCTAATGTTTTTTGTCGATTAACAGAGTTATCCGAATTCTTATTTAATCAAGATACTTTTACACTCTTACTTAGATTTATGTTTCCCAGAGATGGATCTTTTAAATTTATATGGTAACTCTGCCTAAATATATTAATCATATTATTATACTTCTTTTAAAAATTGATCCTACTCTTCGAATACTTCTTTCTATTTTTCATTAAGAGAAATAACATGTTTAATTGAATTTCGAGCTTTTTCCATAACTTACTCTTAAGTAATTGGAACACATATAGATTCTTATTTTTTAAATGTTTTCTCTGACATTAAAGACAAAATGGAAAGTCTAGATTATTTTGAAGTAGATTTTCTTTTATCTTATGTCTTTTTTAAGAGATTCTCAGCTTATTATGCAATTACTTAAGCTTATTCTAATTATTTTATTTCTTCATTTTCAATAAAATTCAACTTCTTTTTTGGAATGAAGTTTTCCGAGAATAAATTTTATTAAGCTATTCTAACTTATTAATTTTCTTATTATGCTTTTAAGCTAATAACAGCTTAATCTTTATTGGTTTACACAAAATCAAAATATTCTATAACATTAAATTCTAATAACTTATTGAATTCATTTTCTGCATTTTAATCTTTAACCAAGACTCCTTAAGGACATGTCATCCTTCTAGCATATAATAAACTCTTTGTTATTGGTACTTCCTTATGTACTTCTGCCTCAGCTTAACAAATAATTCTGGCATTTTACTTTACTTCTTCAAGTGATTAACATTTTTAATGACTAGTAAGATTTTCATTGATATAAGTATGAACAACTTAATCTAAGGGTTAATAGAAATCTATTTAATATTAATAATAATATTTTACTTTTATTATTAATTTTTTATAATAATTCTTTTTATTATCTATGATTTCTTTCAACATCAGTCTCTTAAATAACAGATTTATCAGTTTTTACACCTTAATTTCTTAAATGAATTAATTCACTTAAAAAACTCTATCTATGTGCCATCTTTGGAGTTTATCCAAATTTAATTTTAGAGATATTTGAAGTATCTATTTAACTTAGACTACTTTAATCATTTTTATTTTATATTTGACTATCATTATAATTAGTAGATGATTATTCAATAGATTACTAAGAATTATTATGTTTTAATTTAAAATTCTTCATTGATTAATTTCTAATGAAATATTATTATGTAAGGCCTGCATTTTCTAAAATTGATTATGATGTTTGATTTTTAGGTTTAGGTGGTAATTCTTTATTCTTAATGAAAAATGTACTATTATTTTTTGAATATTCATATTTCTCAAATAATTTATGTTAATATTAATCTGTTTAAGTAAGTTATTCAAAATTAAAAGTAGAATTAATATTTATAGGATATTATTTAAATGGAATTTAGAATATTAAGGAAAGTAATTTACAAATTTCTGTATTTTCTTAAACATGATCTTTATAATTATCTTTGATTTCATTAGTTTTATTATCTAAATGTTATTATAATTCTTTGCAAGTATCAAAATATATTAGTATTTTATTAAATAGATGTGAAACTTGATTAATTTCAATACAACGATTATAATGTTCAATCTATTAATTGATTATTGATTATAAATCTAAACTTATGATAATTTGACTAATCAATTTTGATATTTAAATCTTAACAATTTTTGAATCTACATTTATTTTCAATTTCTCAATGTCATCTAAAATACTTCTAACAGATACAATGGCTTCATCTAATGAAGATAGGTAATTCTATTCAGCCTTTGAATAATCATCTTAAACATATATAAATAATAAATACTTAATTCAAAGTATGCATTCCCTAAGAGAATATAAACTTCTCCTTTTAATAAAGAAAACTTGTGATTTTTACGATTATTTGTATTCTATTTATTACAATAAGTCATTAATTGAGTTAAAAGATGTAGAAAGAGAGATGGATAATATGTTCTATTAAATTTATGATATCTATATGCATTAAGAAGTGTTTCTATAAGTTGAATATAACAATTATGACAATGATCTTGGAACCAAATATTTGATTTCTGTACATAGTTATTAACAATATCTTAAGAGAAAAACATTTCCATCTTATGAGCTAGACTTAATTATTCTGTATAGAGTTCTTTAAAAAGTTATTTTTTTTTTATTGTTGGAGATGGAGATGCTAGAGGAGAGCCATCAAATTTACTATTCTCTTTTTGATAAGTTTCCAATAATTCAATATAATGGAAACTCAATTCAATCGATCGATTAAGTAACGGTTGAATTTTGTGTGATTTATCTGAATATTTTAGAAAGTATCTATTAGTATGATAAGTAGGTTTTACTTTTTAAGGATTTTATTACAACAATATAAGAGTCGACGACATAATTAGATTTACAATTGTAAGAATTGTGGCTATCCTTTAACAAATTGAGGATCAAATACTAATCTATTAATTTTTGCAACACATTGTTTATATTATCCTTTCTTTATGAGATCGATTGTATCAAACACCAAATATTCTGCTGAGATTATTGATTATTATCTAATCATATATTTAATGGATTAAGTTATTTAAGTCACAACATCCAATTATTCTGAAAAAGTCAATAAAGAATGAAAGGCAGCCTTAATATTTGTTGGAGACATTCTAGCTGAAACTGGTTAATCATGATGCTCAGATTGAAGCAGAACCTACTATCAAGAATTATGCAATTCCATAATTATTATAAAAAGCATATACAATATATTGGTGTTGGGCAGGTGATAAGGAAACGTAATAAAATACTCATATAATTAGATGGAAAGATCCAAATAACCCTGCTAGAATTTCTGATTGGATTTAAATCAAATCAATTCCAACTTTATTATTAGTTCATGATAATAAAGAAGCTATAAGATTTGAAGAAGAATAATTGTTTAATGAAAATGCATTGAAATAATTCTTAGAATAATGAATTATAAAAATACATATTATTTTTAAATGCTAATATTATTATTATTATTATTTGATAAATTATCATATATATCTTAGAAAGAGATCTTAAAATTTTAAATTGAGATACTTTTGAATCAATTATACATATATATTTATCAATTTTAAGTAATTTTAAACTTGAGTTGAGGTATTTTGATTGATTTATTTTTTAAATTTAATGGATATTGATGAATAGATAAATGATGAAGAAATTAGATAAGCAAATGTATATAATCTAAATATATATTAAGGATTCTGAAGACTAGAAATAATGTAATTTGAATTTACCAGAGAATATGAAAATAGTAGAGTTTAAACAAGGACTTAATGAGACTTCATTTATTATTCAATCTCTCAAACTTCATTTCATATTTTATAATTTGAATGAAGATGAATTGTATTTATGTCTATATATATGAATAGAACATAAGTAGCCAATAAAATGTTCTATTGTGAAGCATAATCTGGAACTTACCTCTTTAGACAAGGTGATTAAGCTCAATGCTTTTTTATAGTACATCGTGGGAGTTTGGGAGTGACAGTTGATGATATTGTATTGACTATTTAAATATATATATAAATAGCCAAAAAGAGAACTAAGAGCTGGTGAAGGTTTTGGAGAATTAGCTTTATTATATGATTCTCCTAGATCTGCATCAGTAAAATGCTTTGAGAATTGTTATCTTTTTGGAATAGATAGAGTGAGTTTCAGAAAAGCAGTTGAAGAGAAAATATTACAAGAATATGAAGAAAATAGGAAATTCTTAGAAAATGTTAGATTTTTTTGTAAAAATGAAGATAAATTAATTTTATAGATGATCTTACAAATGAATAAAAGGATGCAATTGCCTCTATCTTAAAAACACTTAAGTTTTATAGATAATAAATGTTAGTTACAGAAGGAGATCCAGGATCTTCATTTTATATTATTAAAGATGTATATATATATATAATATATATATAAGGGTACTGCAATGGTAACTAAGAATGGAAAAGAAATAAAGAAGTTACATAAGGGTGATACATTTGGTGAATAATCATTATTCTATAATACAATGAGATAAATGTCTGTTTAAGCAGAAGATGACATAACTTGTTTAGTTGTAGGAAGAGATGCATTATCCAAATTATTAGGAGATTAAATCCATATTGTAACATTTAGAAATTTATTGAAATGGGCATTTGAAAAGAATGCATTATTGTAAAAATTAACAAAGACTTAAATTGATAAATCTATTAATCAACTTAAATTAATATTATATAGAGCAGGTGATATAATTATAAAGAAAGGAACATCAGTTTAATAGAAAATTATTGTAGTAGTTGAAGGTTGTGTGAAGAAAAATAAATCAGGTATAGTAATTGCAACCAAAGGATAGGTATGGGGAGAAGAATATTTTCTAATAATGAATAAAAATAAATTGTATATTTATATTATATACTTAGATTTGATGATGATATTGTAATGGAAACTGATGGAGTATTGGCAGAGATGAGTTATGATAATTTTATTGATTGTATAGGAGGATTCTTTGAAGAAGTAATTAAAAAGAATGAAAAGATTTAAGAAAAGAAAATGAAATATCAAATTAAATAGAATAATTATGAATCAATTAAGAAATCAGATTTGATTTTCATTAAATAATTAGCATTTGGTTAATTTGGACCTGTCTATCTAGTCAAAGCTAAATCTAATTAATAACTATTTACTTTAAAAACTTATAACAAATATGATATTAAATAATATTAATTGGAAAGGTATTTAAATTGTATAATTAGTTTTTTTGAAACAGAAAAATAAGTACTTGAATCTTTATAATCACCTTTTATTATTAAATTTTATAGAACTTATCAAGATGATTATGATTTATTTTTACTATAAGAATTTGTTAATGGTAAAGAATTATATGATGTAATTCGTGATATTGGTAAAATATCTATTAATAAATAGGGTTGCTCTCTAGTTATGATTCTTAATTGTATATTGCATCCATGATATTAATTGTTGAATATTTCTACAAGTAAAAAATTATACATCGTGATATTAAACCTGAAAATTTCATGGTAGATTCTAAAGGATACTTAAAATTAATTGATGTTGGAATTGCAAAACCCTTTTCTACTAAAAATGATCTTGTTAGAACATTTACAATAATTGGAACTCCTTATTGTAATATTATAACAATTATTTAAGATATGGCACCTGAAGTTATTTGTGGAAAGGGGTACAATAATTTAGTTGATTTATGGTCTATTGGAATTTGTTTATTTGAATTTCTGTGTGGATATGTACCTTTTGGAGAAGATGCTGAAGATCCATATGAAATTTATGAGTAAATCATTAAGAATGATATTACATACCCATAGTATTTTAAAGATAGAAAGGCCAAAAAGTTAATAGAATAGTATTTATATAATGTAGAATTAGGTTGCTTTCAAGAATACCAGAAGTACGATTAGGCAATTCATTTGCAAATCTAAAAGGACATCAATGGTTTGAAAATTTTGATTGGGTAAATATGAATTATATAGATAAAATAGGATAAATTAATAGATTAAGATATTCCAAATAGATATATACCTAATTAAGATTAACTAATTACTAGTGTAGATATAAAATAAGCTGATTAATAATTTAGAATGATTGATGATGAAATTAAAGTAACAACATTTAAATTAACATTATATTTAGTATGAATAATCATAGCGTCAAATACTTGAGAAAATAGTTTTTGATGGCCATTTAAATGATTTTTGATATGCATATTTGTTAAATAATTAATAATATTTTACATTTTTGTAAAGTCTATAAATGTCACAAATAACTTAAAGTAATAATAATATATATGAATATAGTAATCAGAAAGATGGATATCTTTGGATAACCAATTAACTTAAATCTTGATTTAAATACAAAATATAAAAGTTCATTTGGAGGATTAATATCTATATTCATTATACTCTTACTCATTATTTATAGTGTTAATGAAATAATAGGGTACACTATCTAAAGAGGTATATAGATTACATAAGAAGTATAATAAAAATTATAGTGATAGACTAAATTCAGCTATGATCCTGATCTATTAGAACTTAATCAAACAAATTTCATTTTTGCAATTAGGGTCAATCAATAAGACTTTTACAATTCTCCTACATTTGATATAATAATTAATCAAAGATAATAAAAGAATAACTTAAGACTTCAATTATAATAATGCACTTTAGAACAATTCACAAGTCTTATTAACTCAGATAAGATTTTAGAATTTCTTCAATCTAACTAAATGGAGACGTGGTTGTGTCCTACTTCTTAGTTCTCCATTCAATTAGAAGGGACTTAGTATTGTAGATAGTTTATAGATAATTTTAGCTTTATCATTTAAGAATTTAATTATAGATGTAAGAAAATGTGAAGAATTGAGTAGTTGGGGTAAAACATGTAAAGAGTTAGAGGAAAATGAATCTTATCAATTATAATTTATCACAAAGAATACAGTATGTTAAATTATAAATGAATTTAGTTTATAAATCCATTCAATAATGAATTTGTTGCTGAAGATTATTTAGATAATTCAATGAGTTTACAATTAAATCCAGGAGATCTGTAGAGAATTGATTACCATTTTGATAAGCATATTACAAAGGATTTCCAAGGACAGCTAAAGATAGAGTAGTGTTGCCAAATCATATTAGAGGATTACTTGATGAAGAGAATTTGAGTGTATTTTCTACAAACTCTTACAGATAATTATATGAGGGAAAGAATGATAGTATATGGACACGTATTGTATTTATGCGTAGTAATTTCTCTACTAATTATAATCGAGAGTATTAGACTATAACTGATTTATTATCAAAAATAGGTGGATTATCATAATCAGTAATATCTATTGTTGGAGTACTTATAACATATTATAATAGAACATAATGTAATAATAAAATAATAATTAGTTTATTTGGAAATTTCTAATAGACTTTATGATTATGATTTTAATACAGATTCTGATTAAGGAACTAAAGGGTCAGGTCTAGTAGATCCATTTCATATTAGTTCCTAAACTTAACAAGAGGGAGGTACTAAAACAAAAAAAAGGAAACTTGATGAAATTAAATAAAATGAAGAAAAATAGGATTCGATGGAAGAGGATCCATAATATAAGGAAAGGGTGATGAAAGTAGTTGAAGAACATAAAAAGATTATGGAGAAATATAAATTTAAGAGCAGAAAGCATTTTCTATTATCTACATTTTAATAGACAATAATGACAAAAAAATCAATTAATTTAAGTTTAAAATACTTTTTGTATTCTTTTTGTTGTAAAAAAGCAAATTATAAATAAGATAGTCAATTATTTTTATTATAAAAATCATTAAATAGTGTTAGATAAGAATTAGATGTATTTTCAATATTAAATAGAATTCATTAAGTTGAAAAATTAAAATAAATTCTATTAGATCGTGATTAATTAATTTTATTTAATTATACTCCTAAACCAGTAATTGGAATAAATGAAAAAGATAAAGAAACAAATTTTCTTCATTATTCTAAATAATTATCTTTAAAATAGATGTCTTTAATTGAAGTGGCTGAATAAATTAAATAGTAATTGAAATCCAGTTTCTTAACTAAGGAACATCTAAGTATAGAAAGTGTATTCAATTCTTATAAGGCTATTGCTGCTAAAAATAGGAAATCAAATAGATATTATTATAAAATTAATAGAAAATTAAAGTAATTTTTAGGAGATTAAGTTAAAGCATTATTCAAAGCATCTAAAATATTAAAATTTCCTGAAGATGATCAAATTTTCTAAATTTCAGATCTTCTATCTATTGGAGAAGAGATGGCTATATAAATACCATTACAATTGAAACCATAAATGAATATAAATTAACAACACTAATGATCATTCAATATCAAATAATTCTTCATCACTTCCTTTTACTTGATTCTAAATTGGATATTGGAGAGCACTAAAACTATTGTGTTTTATAGAATTCTTTTTTTTAGGTTATATTCCAGTCATAACATTTTATCTCTCTTTTTCATCATACATACACCATAATGGAGTTCCTTCATTACTTATCTCTTCTCCTTCACTCCAATCATAATTATTCACTTATGAAGTATTTAAAGATGGAATATAATATGGATTTATTATAGAAGAGGAATTTCTAACATTTGGAGTAGAGGGTGGTTACAAGAATTTAGCTGATTTTGCAATGTATTATACTTCATCATACACTTATTCATATTATTATTATTATTGAATTTGTTTCTAAATACTATAAATTTTAATTACATCTGGTTCAAGAACATTCACCATCATAGGAGTTTTAGTTCTTCCAGAATTTTATCTCTTTGAACTATTCATCTTATAGTATTTCTTCTGATTCTATTACAAAATCTATTCAAACCTTTCAAATTATTTATTATCAACACCTTTTGTTGAAATTTACAAATTCAATTTCTTATCCATATCACTTTCAATGATTTGATCTTGACCATAAGTCATAGTATTTTTATTTGATCCATTATTATTTCCATTACTATTTATAATATGTAGATTGTTAGGACTATTATTCTGTTTTAATTGTTCCTTCAATTAATTATAATTAATACTGGCATAATATGCATTGTGTTACTCTTCTTCTTTGTTGAATTATCTCCCACTACTTCCCAATCATAGTATGGTTAAACTTAATGTTTCTCTAATTCATTTTAGAATAATTTCTTATAAGTTCCATAATCAGGTGTTGTGATAAAATCTAATTTACGAACAGCAGTTAAAAATTTATTAAAGCAAGCTGGTAGATTTTTACATACAACATCTGGTGTTGTTGATTTTTTTAAATGTAATATTTTAGCATATTTGAGATCTTTTTATTCAATTTATAAATTCATCCAAGGTAGAGATCCAGTAGCTAAATAAACTAAGATATAAGCAATGCTTTCTAAATCATCTCTACGACTTTATTCAAGTTCATTATGAGCATTAATACTAGCATATCTGGCTGTTCCAATTAATCCTTTTTTACGTACTTATTTGATATGTTCACCTTTAGAATTTACATAAAATTTAGATAATCCAAAATCAATAAGATGTAATATATTTTATTATTATCCCAATCCTAATACAAAATTATCAGGTTTAATGTCTCTATGAATGAGACGCATTGAATGCAACGTTTCGATTCGGCTAAGCATCTACACTAAACAATAAAATACTCATATACCTGAATAGCTAATCTCAACATAGTTACAAGAGAGAAAGACCCTCCACATTTCTTGCTAGTAATTTCAAGGTTGGGTCCAAGTACATTCATAATGTAATAAACAAAATGATTCTCTTATCCATAGTATAATATTTATGGGAACCCAGGTTTCTTCCTAAAATGAATAGAATGCATAAGTAAAATACTTCAATTCCATCATAATCTTGATTTCTCTTTCTAACATACTTTCTTCTTCTTCCAATTCTTACTCTACTTTGATTGCAAAGACTTCATTGTTGTTCTATGTATCATAAATCCTAAAGACAGATCCAAATGATCCTTCTCCAAGTAGATCTCCTATACGAAATCTTCCTTATATGATATCTCCTGCTTTTAATATAGCTTCATCACCTTCTGAATCCATTATTTAATTCATTTATTAATTATTTATATCAAACTATCATATTCTTTACATTTGTCATCATAGGCACTCTCCATCTCATTGTTTTATTATACAATCTCTCTTAAACAATCAGTCAATTAATTCATTTATGATATGTACTCTTTTTGGCTATGTTCCATTGATTCTAATCGTTATAATAATTGCTCATAATTTTTAAGTGTTTCTTCGTATTTCTCATTTTCATGTCGTATTCTAATCTCTAATAGTTACTTCTTAATCAATAATCTTTATATCTGAACTTAATCATCCTTCTATTATTATTCATAGACCTCCATAACGCGAGTGTTCAGACTATTTATTGAATTGTTATGTGATTATTCAACATTATGCTACTTCACAGAAACAACATAATTCAATGAGGATTTAGCTCTTTTTTGAATACTCGATTTATTAAAATATGTTATTAACTATTTATTTTTTATCATTATCATAGAAATAAAATGATCAGATGATAAATAACATTAATTTTTATGCAATAATTACAACTTTATTTATAATAAAAGCAGTTAGAGGAAAATTGTATCCTTATTATTAATTATTTTCAGAGGATCGATAATAGCATCAACGCTTTGCATTACTAGCATATGAATGTGAATAATAATTGAGGGATTACTAACCTAACAAATCCAACACTTATATTGCTTTAATCAATTACATTGATTGTTATGGATACAACCCTTTTGATGGTAAAATATCTAATCATTTTTAGAATAATATTTGAATACTTAGGCAATTGTATAATTGGAAAATTATAATCAAATCAAATTTGAACAAAATTTATAAATTGCATTACAAATTGACAATTAATTATTGCAATATTTTGATAAGCAATTACGTTGTGGTACTATTACAGAAGAAGAAGATGATGAAGAAGTACATTTAGATTCTAATGATTCATATGTCTTTGATCCTATGAAAGGATTAAAATTACAAAAGGAAATTCAATTATTATAAAAATAATCCAAATCTTCAAAATAACTCAAATCAGTTCAACCATATTATGATAAAGATTATCCATCATATAAATAATAATATCAATATTCAAGTGTTAAAAAATAATTAAAATTATCAGATTAGAAATCTGATGATTATGATGATATTTAAGATTTTTCAAATAAATTAAATTAAGATGAATAAGAATATCAAGAAGATTAACAATATAATTAAGATTAATTCTATTAAATACCATAGGATACACAATAAAGAGATGATGATTAATATGATATCCCTTAATTTGGAAGTTATGGTAATATAATATAAATTAATTTAGATTCTGTTACATTCAAATAACAACTTTAAGAATAAATCTAATTTTATTAAAATGAATTAAGAATTAGTAAATAAAGTTTAGAAAAACCACTTTTATTCTAATCTCCATTAAAATAGGATCTCCTTAATAAATTTGAATTAACTAATGGAAATAATAATATTGTTACAAGTGAAAATAAAAATGAATTCAATAATTCAGAAATTAAATATCAAATCAATAGTGCTAATAAATTTATTAATGATTAAGAATAATAAAATATACCTGTTCCTATTAGTGAATCTCCATAAAGATTAAGATAGTAATAATTAAAAAAATAACCATAAATCTAATAAGTATCCTTATTGGGTAGTTTATTCACTCCATAAGTATTAAAAGAGATGGAATATTTAAATGATGATTTATTACCATAATAAGAATATAGTATACCAGTTTAATATTAAGAAATAACTGTTGAAAGAGCATTCATAGATGAAAGAAGAAAATAATAATAATAATAATAATAATAATAACCATAATCATAATTATCTTGTTAATCATAACCATAATCTTAATTAACTATTTAATCAAGAACCATTGAATCAAAATAAAGGAAAAGAACTCATCCAACCTTTTCTCCTTTCAGAATATAAATGATGGAAGAAATTAGAGATGCTTTAGAATCTAAACCAATTGTAGATGATTTAAAGGATGGAAAAACATAATTAGTAATGTATTATTATTTATTTTAGTATGTAATGTAATAATTATAATCAAAAACTAATGAAATTTTTGAATTCACCATATCTCTTGCAAAAGAAGTTTAAAGCAAAGGATGGCTATCAAAATAATCAATTATTAAAATTAATGATCAATATAAAGAATTTAGTCATCTATTAATGAAAAAATAACCTAATCTATAATAAAAATAAGATAATAATTCAATAGTCTAAAGAATGTATTCTCAAATGACTGAATATTTGACAACTCAATTCATCTAATAATTAAATCTATAATAATAAAGTGAATCTGTATATTTAAATGCAATATTTACCCCAATTATTATAGCTATTGCTATTGTAGATAAGGATTTTCCAAGAACTAATTCTAAAATACCTCCTATTAATTTATAATTAATTTAAAAAACCTTTTAGAATGCTTCTTAAACAGTCTAAACAATTAAACAACTTCCTAAATTATTATTGTAAAGATAAATCTTTTAAAGGGATTTATGCCTCTTTGAAGAATCCTTAGAAATGTTATAAAGTCTTATGTCTTAATAAGAAGCTGTAACTATTATTCAAAATAAGGAATTATATTAAATAATAAGATAATGTTATGTAATACAATAATGTTTTTAATTAATGGAGAATTTAAAAATTGAGAATGATCATGTTTTATAATTGAATGATAATAAAAAATATTAAGAATAATGGAAACTAATTGGTACAAGATATGCATCAAAAAAAAATAAGGATGAAGTTTTATAAAAATAAAATTAGGAAATGCTTGAAAAATTTGGTATTGACTTCTATGCTTGGTAATTGAATCTTCAAATTTAAGAAAACGAAATTAAAAAGATTAAAAGAATGGAAAATGAATAATTATGGAAAGATAAGAGAAATGAAAAATAATAATAAAAATAAGCTATACAAAAAGAAAATTAAGATATCTTAAGAGAAAATGAAGAATAATATAAATTAAATTAAGCTATTAAAGAACATGATAAATAAAAAAAGGCTTAAGAATTTAGAGAAAGACAATAATAGAAGGCTTATAGTTCTGTGATGATGAAATAATAATAGAAATGTGATTAATAAGATATGAGAAAGAATCAAAGTTAAATAATAAAATAGAGTTCTGAAATCTTACATATTTAAAAATTGGATTTAAAAAATGAGAAAGATAGTGCTTGTAAATATAGACAAGATAGAATTAATAGTGCTAGAGGACATAAAAAAGAGAAGTAAACAAATAGTCAAAAAAAAGAGGAAGAGGAAAGAGTTTGGTAAAAGGCTTAAGAATTATTAGCAAAACAAAGTTAATTGCTTCATTAGAAGAAGTTAATTCTTTAACAATTAAAGAATAAATGATAATTTATTTATTATAAAATATAAAACTTTAATAAAATAAAACTTAAAAATATATATTGTGGATTTTATAATTATTTAAGAAAATTTTAGATATAATTAGGGATGTAGCATTTCATAATGATTATATAATTGATACTCATATAGTTACATAATTTAATGAATAATATTTCTTAACTGATAAATGAAATATCATACATCACAACAATAAAATTATATTTATACTTTTGCGTAATAATTATAAACAATTTCATTCCTATAAAAAAAAATGATCAATCAAAAAACTTAAAGCATTGAGCAAGAAGCTATTCAATGTAAAATATAGTAATTTCTAAATTACAGATCCTTTGGATAGTTAAAAAAGTGAGGAGTCTGGCCAAAGAAACCTAAACCTGAAACCAATTCCTTAACTTTCTGCTGTTTTCATAGAAAGTCACGATCTTCCACATGAAATTCCTACTGGTAAACCTATTTATGCTTGTACAAAATGCAAAAAAGAATTAAGAGCGTAAATTATATAAATGATGATAGTCTGAAAATCTTTTAAAGTCTAGGTAGTATTTTACTCTTAGGATTTATCTTGGGAAGAGCAATACCATAATTTATATATGAAGGCTGCTAATTATCAGCAATTATTTGGATTTGCAGGTATTTAAATTAATTTTATTGTAGTATTGTATTATTTATCTTGAATATGATTCTGTATTGTCTCTTTATAAATAAAAGGGCCCTATTAATTATTACTATTTGGATATTAGGGAATTGTTTAACATTTCTTTCAGACTTAATAGCCACTGTAATTGCACTAGGTTCTCCTTTATATTAGAACATATGCTAGAAATCTTAATGGCAAAGCGAAGAAGATGATTGTCAAAATAAGAAATCTATCAAAGACACTTTGTAATTAAATATTTAATTAAAGTTCTATTATTTATATAGCGTTCTTATTAGCTATCGGTATTATTCATGGTTGCTTATGTTATAAAGGATATCAATTAAGAAAATTGTTCAAATTTTAACAAAAATTATCAAATAGTGTTCCTTCCTCAACTTAAATTTAATTTTGATTATAATAATCTTAACACATATTTTACAATATCCAATAAAGATGGATAAACCAAATTTAAAAACCAGATTATATAATCTGGATTAAATTTCCTTTTTTTATTTATGTCTTAGATTTATGACGTAACATGAGAATTTAAATGGGATTGTAAAAATATTTTCTATAATTAATAAATCAGATGAACAAAATCGTTGATTAAATTGAATATCAACCAAATGTCCCTTATTAGCAATTGAATTAATAAATTATGGACTAAAATGTATAATTAAAAATAATTATAGATATATGGAAGTAAAACAGATGAATTGGATTAGTTGCTTAAAGACATAAACATACCAGATTAAGTGGAATTTGTACATTAATTTAAAATGGATGTATAAAATTGTTGTGGATATGGTCATCTTAGTTAACATACTTAATTTGACATACAAGGAATAGGAGAATTAGAGTTTTCTGTGAGAGTTGAATTAACTTGTGTATGTATTTGTTACTGTTGTCGGATGTGTGAATGCGATAAACATGAATACCCACAAGAAGTTTATATCTTAAAAAATAACAATGTACAATTAGAATTTTGGCCTGGTAGTACAGGAAAAGTATTTGTAAATGGTAAATAAATTTTTGAATTTCTTCAAACCTTTCCAAATCCATGTGATATCTTAAATCAACATTGTTGTTCTTCGTATCCAAAATTGAAGATTTTTTCCCCAATTGAGAAGAATTATTAGCTAATTTTGAAACCAGATCTTAACAATTTTCCAGAATCTATTTTCAGTGTTATGAGTTGTACTGCATGTTTGGATATTTTTAACACTTCTAAGAACTATTATGTAGATGGTCTTACATAAGGAAGATGTTAAATTATTAATACCAGAACTGCATGTGAAGCCTTTGCAAGAGTATCTGAAATGTAAGGTGCATGCTGTAAATAATGCCCTTTAATTGATTATCCCCGTTTTGCTGTTTAATTTGATGGTGTCAGGAAAATTGATAAAATTGCTATCATCATGGGATTAGTTCATACTAGTTTCTACAAGTAGTGGGTCACCCTTACAAACTCACTTCATTTAAAATTTTCATCATTTTTATTAAAATGAACCATATGAATTAACATTCATTTAAATATAAATGCTAAATAATAAATATCCTTAGAAATAATAATAGGAAATTAGTTTTTAAGTGAGCATCTTAATTTAATCTAAATTGCTCTTTAATCAATCATATATATATATATATATTATAAGTTAGGAATAAATTTATTAATTAATTAATAAACACAATTATAAATTAATCAATTTATAAAATTATTTAGTACTATTTAAATATCATATTCAATACCTAAATATGAGCAATGAAATTAATCTGGGTTACAATTAGTGACATTCTTCATTTGTTACAATATTTATCATCCATATGTATTAATTTGAAATCTTTTACTTTTAAAAAATTTAAATTTATTCAAAAGTGATTTTTTATATAAGAAACAACAAAATATTCTTTTTTTATTATTTATACAAAATTTCCAAGCATTTTGTGTTTTTCAATATCAATTGGATTTTTTAACTAGAAATATCATGCTTTATTTATTGATTTTTTTCAAATAATATTTGTTCAATTAATTAATGAAAATCTGTTTTACCATTTATTATTCTTATCTAAATATTGCTTATTCAAATATAATATACATAAATTTATATTTGGAATATAGTATTAATTAACTAGATGTTGATGTTTCATTAATTTGCAATTATAAATTTTATCTATAATATCTAATAATCTTAATCTGTTTATGATTCTTAGAATAATTAAATTTTAAGAATCTCAGTTGAATGAAGCACTTTATTTGAAATTCTATAAATAATTAATATAATTTTATTTTGCTTAACTTATGTGCAAATTGGGAAATGAACTTAAAATAATTACAAATAGAAACATACAAATAAAAATCCTCATATAAATGTTTGTCCAATTACATTTATATAATTACCATTTAAATTATTTTGTATAGAAAATTGATATAAAAAATCTTAATTTATGAAAATGCATTATTCAAAATTAAGGATTTTCAATTCATAATATTTTCTAAGAATTTATTATAGAGTAAACAAAAAATTATCATGAAAAAAAAATATAGAGATATAATAGACAATTTCAATACATTTGATGAAATATTTATCTTTTGATTTCATAAAAATAAGATTAGAATTATTAATTAAATTGAAATTAAACAGGTATTATTGTTCAGAATACAATTTTTGTTATTTTTTTGGACTGGTTGATACTTTATATAGTATATATAACAAATAAGATTAAAATGATATATTTTTTAATACGGTAGAAAAACGATTTAAAAGTTAATATCAATTGGTTAAATAAAACATTATTTAATTTAATTTATTTTATGGTTAGGGAATGAACATGTTTTTAAATGGTATTTTAAAAGGATGCTAAAAAACTAACCTTTATTAATTGAATACCTCCGTTTAGGCAAGACTTCATTCTTGACTATCCCAATGTATTCATACATTCAGTTTAATTTTTTACATTTATACACTAAATAATTAAATGATATTTTATATATTTTAGTGAAGTCATTAAATATTTTAAATAATATATTAACAAGGAGCGGGAAAATGCAATAGGAAGCGAATGACTAAATTTTAGCAGGTTTTGAAAAATTGGAAATTCCGAAACAAGAAAGTATGTGTTTGGATGTGTAATGTTGTAAAAACCAACTTGTTGCTTAGATATTTAAAAACAATAAAATAGTTATTTATAATTATAAGACTAATACTTCTTTTGAATTAGAGAGTGAGAAATTATTATATAGCTGCACTTTCAGTCATCATGATAGCTTCAATCGGAATTAACTTTACCTTTTCGGATAATCCATATAAATATTAGATATGGAAAAATAAATAATTAGTCATTAAATAAACACTGAATTTACTTATTGCGGAGATAGCAATATTTGGAATGAAGTGTGTGCAGCCAATGAAAAAACTATATTGTTTTGGGATATTCGTTAAAAATTACCATTTAATTGCATTCTGGCACATTCAATGCAAATAACATAATGCAAATATAATGAGACTGGAAGATATGTTACAACAACTGGTTTAGACAATGTGTAAAAAGTGAAATATATTAAAAGTGTGCCCGTGTATTTGATTCTTATGGGACAGATTCTCTGGTGACAATATGTGGAAGCAAGAAGACTCACACAACATCCAGTTAATTCACAAAAGATTCTAGACATTTGATAGTATCAACTTTAGAATAACCATTGGGATTATGGGATTGGGTGGAATGCAATTAATTAGCCCAATATAAGATCTAATTTTAAAATAGATTTTTTATTAGACCTATTGTTGTTTATGATGATAAGGATATACCCAAAGTTATTTTGTATCCAAATGACAATAATCAGATTTATTAGTTTAATTTTCTAAAACCTGATGAAAAACCTTTGATTTAATCGTAAGAATATCAAACAATATATAGATTGGATTAATTTGGTAATGAGATTCCAATAAGATTAATAAAGAATGATGAGGACTATTTTATATTTGGAAAGAATGAGATCATAAGATGTAAATATAAATTTTGAATTTAATTTAATTATTTCGAATTATTAATTTAGTTACTCACAGGTTATTATAAATATAAAATCGATCATTGTTTCTTTCCTTTATTCCAAATAGCCTCCTCTCTATTACCCTTATAATCTATAAGTACTCCTTTGCCATGTTATTATCCTTTTTTCCACAAACCTATATATTTATCACCATTAGGCCACATCATTTCACCTTGGCCATCCTTTTTATCTGACTTAAAACAGCCTGAAAATAAATGCAAGTTTAATACCCTTATAAATTTTGCCATCTGGATAAAGCATTTCTCCTTCTCCTTCCATTTCACCATTTGACCAGTTTCCTTTATAGATTTTAGAGTCAGTCCAACAATATTCACCATAACCATGAAAGACATCATTTACAAAATATCCATCATAATAGGAACCATCATTCCACCTAAATACGCCTTTACCAGTCTTTTTGCCATCAATGAACTGTCCTTCAAATAATGCTCCATTAGGCCATTTTATGGTCCCTCTTCCATGCTAAACTTGATATAAATATATATACTGGAAGATGGTTTTCAAGATCTCCAATATAGACGCCTCCATCTGGATAATCAAATGTTTCCTTAACTATCTTATTAGATGAACAGCAAGAACCCATTGATAAATTAATATATATTATGTATATCAATCAATCAGTCTAAATTATATTCAATAAGTTGATCTAGCTTCAACCTTTGTGTATTGAATTATCTGATATCCTCTTGTTCAGCTGCTTCCATCAAGTAAGTTGCCATGTATTTTAGTTCTTGATCATTTTAATCATTGTGCCATTCCAAAATCGGAATTCCATTCTCTATTTGGAATCCAAAAGAATGAGCTAAATTATCCACAATCACCATATCCTTTAATTATTTATTCCCAACAATCCTAAGATCTTTAATAAAAAACCCATTCTTTGTTTCCATACAATTACCTCTTGACATAATCCCCATGATCCATTGTCTTTTAGGATCCAAATAATTTACTATAGCATTCGCATAGGCAGATGACGAAGCTGTATATACATAAATTGTATACAACTAATTCATTTATTGTAAAAACCATGTACAAAATGGCCTAATGTTGAAATGAATCTAAAATATATTTAATAAAATACCTTTGCTTCCTCTCCATAATCTCCAAATGCTGTTACTGTAACTTAAGGATTCTCTCTCAAAGAACAACTATGAATTAAAGTTTCATCCAAATCTAACAACAAAGTCTTCGCCTTTACAATTGGGCATTCCTATAATTAAACCATTTTCGATTTAATAAATTTCTCTGAAGGCCCTTTTAAGCATTTCCTTGCATAAACTAATCCTCTTTGAGTTAGTTATAAGAATTTATTAAATGAATTTTCTCCTATACTTGGACCATAAATAAGGTGTCTAAATGGGTGATTCTTCAACTTCCCTTCCTAATGCTGTTTATTCTTCATCTACTCTACATCTGAATTTGCCTCCATAGTCTATTATGTATTTGAATGTCTAATATTATCTTCTCTCTTACTTCATTTTTGTAGACTTTCCAACATCCCCCTTAGCATATTTCTGTTGCATTTTACTAGCCTATTGTTCGACGCCATATTAATCTTCGTGTTGCTACTAAACATGTTGAATCTATTATTAGATTGTAGTTGGCTTGTCGTCATCGTCATCGAAATTAGGATCATCATTGTCACCCTCAATTTTTTTAGCATTTACCAAATTTCGAAATTTTGACACTTTCTGACCTAAAATAATTCAATTTATCTATACTTGAAGGTCCTATCTTATTATTCTTTGGAGTCTCTTTGTCAGAGTCATCTGTTTAATATCCAGTTGCATTCTTACTGAATTGAGACATCTTACTAGGAGGCTTGCTTTACTTCTTCAATTGCTTTTCCTCTTCCTCTTTCTTGCTGCTTTCCTCTTCAGAATAGAATTGTTTGTCATTGTTAAGACTTTTTAAATGACCAACTGAACTACTTGCCTTAAACTTATATATATTGTCCATTTATATTAATTAATATTATTACCCATTTATAATTTACACAATTTTATTGAAGAATCAATCCAGACTTTATCTTAAACAAGATTATTAATGTATAAGAAAATTTTTTATTCTCTTATTTAAATTTATTATAAATTGAATCTTCATCATATTTATTATTTATTAGCTTCATCTTGACTATCATTACTCTCTCTTTTTTATTATTCTATGAATTCGCTCATTCCTTTCTACCATTATCAATTCATTAATTTACTCAATTCTGTTCTTTATTCTTTATATTGCTTTTTAAATTATCAAATTTATAGTATGAAATCTATTTCGTTTCAGCTAATAATTTGTAATCTATCTTTTAATATTTTTATCATTCAATAACCTAATTAATAATAGTTTTAAATTAATAATCTCATTCAAAATCCAACAATATATCGAATTTACCATTATATATATTAAATTAATAAAAAATTATATTTATTTGATTGATGTAAGCAATGGTAAGAGGAAGGAATGGATAATAAAAGGATAAATAAAAATAACCTTAAGAGTAGAAGTAGGAAACTTAAAAGGCATAGGAAATAATTTAAGATGCAGTCTAAAGTTAATAAAAAAACATAAGAGAAAAGTGATAATTTCTAACATAATAATAACTAAATTATCAATAGATAAAGTTATATATATTAACATTTATTCTCTCTTAAATCTATAAAATAAAACTAAAGTTATGATGATTCAAATCCAAAGAGGTATTGCTAAATACATCTATAAATGCAATTCAACTAATAGGAGAATTAGCTAATTCTATCTATGAAATTTTATAACTTTTAGGTTGTTTAAAGTTTAAATAATAACACAATCCTTTTCTTATATATAAGGTAGGCAAGCCTCTGAAAGAAAACTACATCAAACTAGTTATTGAAAAAAAAATGAAATTATAATTTATAATCCTTAAAGTTGGATTGGAAAATATTGCGAGTCAATAGCAATATTTTTCTATCAAATTATTAGTCAGGTATAAACACTTGTGTTAAAAAAGACTTTAAATCTGGTTCTCCTATAATATCTGTAGTTTAAATAAATTTATATTTAATTTCCTTTGAAATTTCAATTTAGCAGCAGTAAATTGGGTTGCAGATATCATGATGTTAAATGTTTACAATGAAAAACACCTTAAAAAATATTTTCTCAAAAAAAAACCTTTTTTTAGTAAGCCTACATTAAATTTCAAATTAAATAATTACTTTATAAATATTAATACTTTGTGTGATTTGGATAAATGTATATATAAAATAATGAAAATTGATCTAGATTTAAAAAATAATTATAAATTATATATATATCAATAATTTTGTAATATATATAATATCATCTAAATATATTACAAATATATATATTTTCGTTAAAAGATTTTTAAGATTTCTTTTATAATAAAAAATTTATGATATTTATAATTATTTATACAAAATTATGCATAATATTAAAAATTTAATTTATTGGTACAAATAGGTTAAAATTAAATGATTGAAATAAATCACAATCTTTAGAGAACAAATAACTATTTATCACAATTATTCATTTGCACGATTAGTAATGATTTTTTGTTAATTAATTTTATTTATACAAAAATGAATACTCTAAATGATTATGAAATTATAGAGAAAATAGGATCTGGTTCTTATGGAGATGTGATGTTAGCAAAATGCAAAGCAAATGGATAATTAGTAGCAATAAAAGCGATGGAGAAAAGATTGCTGATTAAGGTTCATAATGTAATAATTGACTAGGAAAAAAAACAATATCAAGTGTTTATTGAGAAAGAGGTTTTGTCAAGGGTTCAGCATCCTGGTTTGATAAATATGATTGCTAGTTTCCAAAGTTCAGCATAAATTTATTTAGTGTTAGAGTTTATGGAAGGAGGAGATTTTGCTAATTTCCTAAAAATAAATAGTAATGGCAAATAGTGATTTTAGGAAACATGTCTTATAACTCTATAGTATTTTACACTGCAGAAATAGTAACAATATTAGAATAATTACATTCTAATGGGATTGCGCA
>CAJJDM010000166.1:92705-180818 GCA_905182975.1 Paramecium primaurelia
ATATATATAATATCATCTAAATATATTACAAATATATATATTTTCGTTAAAAGATTTTTAAGATTTCTTTTATAATAAAAAATTTATGATATTTATAATTATTTATACAAAATTATGCATAATATTAAAAATTTAATTTATTGGTACAAATAGGTTAAAATTAAATGATTGAAATAAATCACAATCTTTAGAGAACAAATAACTATTTATCACAATTATTCATTTGCACGATTAGTAATGATTTTTTGTTAATTAATTTTATTTATACAAAAATGAATACTCTAAATGATTATGAAATTATAGAGAAAATAGGATCTGGTTCTTATGGAGATGTGATGTTAGCAAAATGCAAAGCAAATGGATAATTAGTAGCAATAAAAGCGATGGAGAAAAGATTGCTGATTAAGGTTCATAATGTAATAATTGACTAGGAAAAAAAACAATATCAAGTGTTTATTGAGAAAGAGGTTTTGTCAAGGGTTCAGCATCCTGGTTTGATAAATATGATTGCTAGTTTCCAAAGTTCAGCATAAATTTATTTAGTGTTAGAGTTTATGGAAGGAGGAGATTTTGCTAATTTCCTAAAAATAAATAGTAATGGCAAATAGTGATTTTAGGAAACATGTCTTATAACTCTATAGTATTTTACACTGCAGAAATAGTAACAATATTAGAATAATTACATTCTAATGGGATTGCGCATAGAGATGTGAAAGTAATAAATTTTAGATGATGTTAAAGCCAGAAAACATAATGGTGGCAAATAATTTACATATAAAAATGATAGATTTTGGAACAGCTAGCTTCTTTGATGAACATAATTTACCAGATAATGTAAGGGATAAATTGAATGAATTAAGAGAGATTAGCAAATAAGATGAGAGATTTTTAGATGAAATCGACCAATATCAATAGAAACATAAAGCTACATTTGTAGGAACTGCAGAATATGTATCACCTGAACTTTTGGAGGATGATATTTGTGGTCCATAAGCAGATTTATGGGCTTTAGGATGTATAATTTATAAAATGTTCACTGGAACAACTCCTTTTTGTGATTAAACAGAATATTTAGTATTTTAGAAAGTCAGATCTTGTCAGTATCCTAAAAGTAATAAAATTCCTTAAGATGGAATGGATTTAATAAGTAAATTGCTTGTCAGAGATCCATTAAGCAGATTAGGAGGAGGATTACCCAGTAAGTTGATTTCATTATTTTAGATTCTAAAAACACATATCGAGAACTAAAGAGCCATCCATTTTTTAAAGATATTAATTGGTAGTAGTTATGGAATCAAAAAGGACCTGAAGATGTTTAAATACATTTAAAAAAGATAACAACTTAGGAATTCACTCAAAAAAAGTAGAGCGCCACTTTGAAACCAGAAGTAGTAATAACTGGTTTAGTTAATAAGAAAACAGGTTGATTATTATGAATAAATTTAGGTTGGATGATATATAAATTAAGAAATATGATATTGTACGATTTCGAAATTCCAAAATTAGAATATTTCGATCCTAATACTGGATTAAAAAAGGTATAAAGAATCTTTTATAGCTTTAAAAAAGGGTTAGATTATTTTAGACAAATCTGTAACAATAGAATTATTGAAAGGATAATTTAATATTGATGTTCCTAGTAAAAAGAAGTACTATTTTAAAGTAAGATAAATTATATAAGTAAGGAATGTGAGCATCCAGCTTAATTATGGGTTGACAAAATTAAGGATGTGATGAAAAAAAGGTTGAATTGTGATTGATAATTTACATAGTTATGATTCATTCAAAGAAGTCTTTTGGAAATTTACTACCTGCTCTAAGTCTTATTTTTACTGGTATTTTCTCTTCTGATTAATTTCTAACAATTTCTTTATTTTTCAATTTCTTATTAAGTTCTTAAGTTGAAAGTAACAGTAATTCAAGAATATTTTCGTTTTTGGTATTTTCAAGATCTATTTTAATATTTTATCTACCCGAAGAACTAAAAACTATATTTTCACTCTTTTATGGAGAATGAAAGAAATTTTTCTTATTTTAAATGCCTTATGCATCCTTTGATAATGTAGTTTTATTATTATTTGTTTAATTCTATCTCATATATTAGAGAATATCTCTTGATTCATTTAATTTACTGGATATTGGTTGTTTATTGGATTGTCTTTGTATTTCATCATTCTTTTATTGATTATTTATATTATTTGGTAAAATTTTGAACTAAATTTGTTGATTGTTTTTCTGCTATTACAGTTGAACTTTCAAGGTTTCTTTAGTGGTTATGTAAGTTTTTGAAGTACTGGATTATTTATTTAACCTAATACTTTGATTGAAAACATCAAAGACTCTGATCTTTTCATTGGATATACATTATTATTTACCACTATATCGCTTCAATTATAGTTTTTTTTCGTTTTACGAAGTCGATCTAAATTTAAGGGTTTCATCTCTTTAAGTTAATAATAGATCCAAGCCTTATTAACTAGAATCTCTAATAGATGGAGAATTATCTTGTTCTAAGATGATTTTACGTAATTACTGTGCAAATTGTGTTCTGATAACTTATTTGATTTGATATGTTATGATGAAGGGTATTACTTATCTAAAATACTATTTTAAATTGATCCTAGATTTAGTTAAATTTTAGGAGTACCATAATTAATAGTTCTTTAAGATAGATCTAAATTTTAAAGAGATGTCTATACTTATATTGGTTATTGCAGATTTTGACTAAATTTATTGATTAGATGAACATGTAGAGAGATATTTTTTTAGCATTAATAATAAAATTATAATGTTCACTATAAATGTATCAATATTGAGTAAATAATAAATTATAATTAAAATATAGAGATTGACATAGTTAGATAGAGAAGTGTATATCAAATTTATCTTTAAGGTTTCTTCATTAAAGGCAATGAATAATTTTTCAAATCCTCATGTTGTACAATAGAGTCACAATCTACATTTTCCTAGAATATAAAAATTGGAGTTACAAATCCATATTAGGATTGAAAAGTCTTCTTAGTTGTTTCATCAGTTTAGAAATATGGATGATCAAGTGTTGCTTATGCTGACAATCTTTCTTTTGGATTTGTTCTTAAAAGGTTATTTAATAAATTTTAAGTAATGGAATCCAACTTTTATAATTTAGGATTATGTTTATCTATATCTCCAGTGAGTCTAGGATTATAATAAAAATACAGCCAAACAAAAATGACACCAATACTGTAGATGTCAATTTATTCATCATATTTAATTTATCCATCTTTATAATGAGTAATTTCTGGTGCCATATATCCTTTAGTTCCACATATTGGATATGAATACCTATTGGATAGTAAAAATTACAACTTTTCTACATTACTATAAGTTGCTAATCCAAAATCAGCAATGGCTAAAGTGTCAACATTATTTGGTTCTAGAAGTAATAAATTGTCAGGCTTAAGATCCCTATGGATTATCTAAATTAGATTAATTTTATACTCTATGACAATGCAAAAGTGAAACACCAGAAAGGAGTCTCTTCATAATTGATTTAGTAATATCTGGAGAGAATAACTTGGTATCTGATTATTTCTAATTTCAAATAAATTAACATAATCGCTTACTTTGATTTTATTGTAGTAGGCAGTAAGTGATTTACCTTTCATAAGATTCAAGATTAAATAGTAAGATGTTTTGCTCTCAAATACTCTGTATAAATGCACAAAATAATTTTGATGATTATATTTGGTCAATTCTTATAAGATCTTCACTTCATTTTCAAATAATATCTATATATATAATATATATAATTACCTATAACTTATCATTCTTCTACAGGTATTCTTTATCTATACTTTTGACAGCAAATTGTTCTTATGAATATATATCGATCAAAACAGAAACACTTGATGAACTGCCTCTTCCTATTATTTCGATTGCCTAATAGAACATAGTGATATTTAGAAAAGTTATTTAGTTACTTACCATATCCATAAAACTAATTAAAATAAGTATACTTACATAGCTATATCCTAAGATCTACAATTCATTAATTTAGTTGAGTCTTTGTATTTAAACAAGAATCCACTGAAATTCCTATTATTTTTACTTACTTATCCAGTAATTTCAATAACAGTTGACAATTTTAATGGCAGAATGTACTTTGGTGATTTAGATTTCTAAATATAAAATTATTCTTACAATTTCAGTCATCTCTATAGATTCTTAGTTTAATTAGATATTATAAATAACTTCCTTCCAAAAATGTTTGCGAACTCCAATGAAGGAGAATGCTGATGTCCTCATTGGAGATTAAATAATAATAAAATATAATCATTCTTTTTGTTTTATATTCATTAATTAATTCAATATGTACTACTAATTATCCATTTCTTACTCCATTGTTTATTATTATTTAGCTACCTTTTCAATCATATAATAGTTTTCTTCAAAATTTTTATTCACTTTCTATACATTCCCCATAAATGCTTTAGTTTAGGCATCTAAATCTAAATCATCATTATCTTCAGTAGTCACAAAACTAAAAATAATTAAAATCTTTACATATTTTCATCAGCATTTGGTTAAAACTTATATTCATTTTTAGTCATTTCTTATAATAACACTTTCTCATAACAAATATAGTTAATGCTCTTCTATTCACCTTCATTATATTTAGAATCAATATCTATTATAATTTATTTCAATGTCTCCTTTAACTCCTTTCCTTCTTACTTATCGAGCAATGTCCAAACATAAAATAATTCATAATCTTTATAAGCACTATTGCTATTGCTATCTGTTCTAAATATATAAATAGGATTGCTGCTGAATTATTTACATGGGATTACATAAATGCTTGGATCTAATTAATGTTGAGTATTTTGATCCTCAATTAATTAATCAAGTATTAACGATCTCACTTCTTCACATAATACATTTTAATCTTTAGTTGTAACCAAAGTCAATCTCATTAATACATAATTTTATTGTTATTTTGTATTCTAATCAGTTTTAATTTCATTTAATTAAACATAAGAATCATAAATTTATTTATTCATAATTATCCCTTATTTGATTTTTAATTTATTTTCTGATAAATTAGATGATATTAAATATTGATTCTCTTCTTTTTCTATTTTATATATTCTTATTTAACTTTAAGTGATAAAGACTGATCCATGGACAGCTGATATTCTACAAAATCCTTATGGAATATCTCCAGTTCCATAATTAGTGTATAAAAAAGGGGATTTACTATGAATACCCATTGATTTAATGCATTTACCAAACTTAGTTATAAATTCTTGGGTTGTAATAAGGTTATGTTAATTATGAAAACTCTATGTAATGAAACAAATTGAATAAAATAATATAGAATAAATTTTATCTTTGTTGAGTGATTTGGATGTAATTTCATTCAAAAAAATTATTGCTTATTGATCCTTGAATTCTAAATACTTTTAATATGTATCTTCATCTAATTGAGTAGTATTTTGATCAAATTCTTATGTTGAATTTTGATCAACTTAATAATTGATTACTTTATGAAATATTTTCACTAAAGTATGTAAAAGCTATATAATAATTAATTAGATTACTTGAAAAAATTATTTTTTTTCACTTAAGCTTAAGAATTAACATTTAAAAATATCACTTTTAGAGGTTGGTGTTAATTTAAATGTCTTTGTAGTTTAGTCAAAAAAGAATTGAGATTCAACAGCCTTAAAATCCATATATTAATCTAAATCTGCTTATTACATTATAGAAACAGCAGGACTATTACTAAATAGCAATTTTGGTTGCATATCGATATTAAAATGTTTGAATTCTTATCCTAAATTGATTTTATTAGCAAAATAATTATTGATTTTATCTTGCTTTTCATCTACTTCAAGTATTTTAAAGACTGGTCTCTTATGAAGATATGGATATTGTTCTTCTGTTGGTAATTCTGAATCTAATTTATGGAATTCTTTAAAATTCATTGTTCTTATGTTGCTTGAATAGGTATTACCTAAATCAAGGACCAGATTCTTTAGTGTTAATATTATAGGATTACTTATTATTTTGATACTTTACTGAGGTGAGCACTGTAAAGGGTTTCTTCATATCCAGTGCCTAGTATTAACCAATCGTATTCAATGACATCTAATTGAAATGCTAATTTATCGTCAGACATTATAAGAAATATTAATAATTAAATATTAAATAAATATGTCTTTGAATAACATTTTTAAGTAAAAGTAAATTGAAAGATTAAAAGATTAATAATTTCATAAGTATAAGTTCAAAACTAATTCATAGATAATAAAGAGAGAGTAAATAAGAAGAAATAAGAAAAATTAAGTCAGGTTAATTTAAAGCAAGATAAACTAATAGAGTAGAAATGTTTGAAGAAAATAAACTAAATAAATTAAGAGAAATATTAAAAGAAGGTAGTTATCCAATATTGCCTATTACTAAACATTCATTTCGAGATCGTTATAAAGAAAAAGAATTAGATGGCAATATAATATTAAAGAGGTATTTATAGATATAATATAAGAGTTAATAATTAGGAAAGGACAGAGCTAGATAAACAATGTTAGATTTTAAATAAGGACATTTAGAAACTGGAGAATTTAATAATAATGAACCACATAAGAATCATTATAAATGGCTAAAAGTGGAAGATCAATCTAATTAAGGGAATCCTATGAGATTTGGCAAGGGAGATAGAATTGAGACTGAAAGAATAAAACGAGTTGTGGATAATAATAGTTAGAAAATTGATTATTTGGTAATATATATCTTATACAGAAAAAAGACTTAATGATGTTGACTAATCCTACATGGAAGTAATATGATAAATCTAAATGGATGGATAAAGATACCTTTAATATATATAATAAGAAGAGGTATGATCCAGCATCCTGGGATCAATTTCCATTAGATTACTAAAATTAAAGTAAAGTATTTGTTGAAGGATTTGAAGTATTGGGAGATCCAACAAGAAAGAGATTGAAAGAATAAGAAGTATTTATTCATTTAAATCATATAGCATAAGAGAACTGAATATATTACTACTATAAAAGAAGATCAAATTGGAACTACTCTTCATATATCAAGATCTTTAAGAACCTTTAAAGCTGATTAATTAATTAATGAATAACCTAATTTTGATGAATACTCTTAAAATGCAAAACTCAAATATTACAAATCTGCTTTAATTGAAACCAAAAGTATCGATCATTTAATACCATATTAACATAGTAATAAGTATTATATTATTGTATTTCCAAAAGCTTTAAATCTCTGGAATTTAAGAATCTTAGACCTGAATTAAAATCAAAAGTATTTCGTAATTCATTAACTACTTCCACCAAAGCTTTAACTTAGAATTGCAATTAGACTCCTTTAAAAACAATTTAAACAAAATTTGAAACTGAATAGGCAACTAATAAAGTTTAAATGCATTCTAAATTATCGAGAATCCAAGAGGTTTCTTAAAATTTGATTGGTTCAGATTAAAAGATATCTATTAATCAAAAGACTTTAGAAAGTGAATAGTCAAAATCAAAGACTTAATTTAATAAATAGTAATAATTAGATAATCTTATAAAACTCAAATATCCATATCATTAGGAGAATGATGAAACTACTAATAAGATTTTACATGAATATTTTAGATGGTAATGATTTATTTTAATTTAATATTATTATAATAATAATTTATCAGATTTAATACTAATCTAAACCATGAGCAATATTAAAGTATTTTGCAGAATCCGACCTTTACATTAAAAAGAAACATCACTAATTAATTATAGCATTAGAGATTAAACTATACAATTAGGTGAATAAAAGTTTACTTTTGATAAGATCCTTGATAGTAATACAAACTAATAATAAGTGTATGATGAAATAGGAAAACCTATTATAGATTAAATTTTATAAGGATTTAATGCCACATTATTAATGTATGGATAAACATCATCTGGTAAAACTTACACTATGATTGGTGATTAATAATAACCAGGTATCATTAGAAGAACTATCAATGATTTGTTTGATGCAATAGAGAGCTCTCCAACAGAATCTGAATTTAGAATTAAAATTTCAATTGTTGAAATCTATAAAGAAAAAGTTAAAGATCTATTAGATGTTAATAAATAAGATTTAAAAGTAAGAGAAATGGCTAACTAAGGATTTTATATTCAACAAGTATCATAATTATGGGTTAGTGATAAAGATGAAATCTATAATGCATTATAAAAAAGTTTGGTCAATAGATAAGTTGGTTATACTAATCTTAATGATATGTCTTCAAGATCTCATCTTTTATTTTAAATGGTAAATTTATTAAAAATTCTATTAGACTGTTATTATGAATAATGAAATTGAAGGAACTTCATATACAGGATAATTAATTATGGCTGATCTTGCAGGTAGTGAAAATGCATCCAAAGCAGGAACAACTGGAACCACATTACAAGAAGGATCATTCATTAATAAGAGTCTGCTTACTCTTGTAATTCTTATTTATTATATATCTAGTCTAATGTAATAAATGGATTATCAGAAAAATAATAACATGTACCTTTTAGAGAATCTAATTTAACAAAATTATTATGGAATGGATTAAGTAAAAATTCTATGACTTCTTTGATTATCACATGTAGTCCAAGTGATAGTAATGAATCTGAAACACTCAGTACTCTTAGATTTGGAGTTAGAGCTAAAATGATTAAAACACAACCAAAAGTAAATAAAGAAGTGACAATTAAAGAATTAGAAATACAAAATAATAAATTGACTAAAGAACTTGAAGAAAAAAATTATATTATTAATTAATTAAAAAAGGATGATAATAAAGTTAAAATTATCAAATTAGAAGAATAAATATTATAATTGAATAAAGAAAATTAATTATTGAAAGATTAAAATTCATAATTGATTACTGATTTAGATATCAGATCTATGGACTATTTAGAAATTTAAACAAATTTAAAAAATTCATTACTTGAATCAGATCGATTATAATAATCTAATATAAATTATTAAAAGTAAATTCAATAATTTTAATAAAATAAAGATATTGAAATTTAAGAATTGAATAATTAAATTGATTATCTTAAATAATAATTATAACAAAAAGATGAAAATATATAATAATTATCTAAACATTTAGAAAACATTTAAAAAGTTAAAACTTAAAATACTTAATTATAATTGGATGAACATTGTCTTGAAAAAATATAAACATAAAATATGACAGATTTACTTAAAGAAATAGATGAACTTAAAACAAAGGCATTTCAAGAAAAGAATAAGATTAAACAATTAAATAAAGTTTATGAAAGTTAAATTCTTGTTTATACAAAACAAATACAAAGTTAAGAGACTGAAATATCTAAATTAAATGAAGATATTAAAAATTATTAATTATAACTTATGAAAAATAATAATGAATTACTCAATTTAACAACATAAAATAATAGACTTCTTAAAGATTTAGAAAATAGAGTTTAAAAAGTAACTGAATTATAAGAAAAATATGATTACTAATACGATTAATTAAATAAATTAAAAAAATAATTAAATCTTGAAGAAGTTAGTGTTTATGAAGAAAATTAAAAATTACATTCATAAATATAAGAAATTTAAAAAAAGTATCTATAAGAAGAATCTTTAAGAAGATCCTATTAATTAACTTCAAGTTAAACTTTATAAGCTAAACTTTCAAGAATTCAATAATTAGAATCGTAATTTATTTATTATATTAAAGGGAAAACTATCAATTAAAATTAGATATTTAAAACTCATAAATTCTAAGATCATAAAACTATAATGAATCTGTCATTGTTTCATAATTCTAATCTGTCAATAAAGGAAGTACAATTTCAAAAGTTGTTAAAAAATAATAAAATTACATTGATTTATTGTGATTAATTATGTGTTATAAAAAAATTAATTAAATTTAAAATTAAATTATATATTATATAGAAAGTAAAGATTAAAAGACAATAAAAAATATTTAGTGATATGATATTAATTAATCTAATACTCATAAATTTGCAATGACTTCTTGCCAGGTTAATAGATTGTCTACTCTTTCAATAAAAGTCTTTCTTTTCTTAATTTCATTACTATTAATTTAATTTGATTTGAAATCAGCATTCAAAATCTTTTTAAATAATATCTAAAAATAAATTAATATTTATATTACAATTTATGTTGTTTCACATTTTAGAATTTATGTTAATAAATATTCTGCAAATGGAACATTTTGAACAGATGCTTTAATTTTTTATTTTTCCATTGCTCTAGTATCCCATTCACTTTATGATACTGGTAAAAATACTCCATTTTCAATTGTTTCATCAATATTAAAAACAGAGAATTTAATACCACACATTCTTCTATTTGATCCAATAACTTAAATTGTTACTTATGCAATTTTACCGTTGTCAAATGCAATAACTCTAATATATATATATGTAAATATTATTACCTTCTATAAGAACCACAATCATATATATTTTATACAATAGGGTTTTTATCAAATTGTTATTCATCCTATTCACATGCTTTTTCAAAAATATTTAAGTTAAATGAATATAAAATGGTTTATAGAATAGTTGCTCTTTCTTCAATTTATAATTTATCATAAGAGACAGCAAATTCCCTTTGAATAGCTGAAAAGTTAATATGAGTAGTTCCTTTAGCTTTAAGTTTAGATTTGTTTGGACCAAAAGATTCAAAACAATTAGCCAAATATATAGAAATTTATTATTGATCTAATTGTTCTTTGACAATTTGTATTTAACTTTTAGTACCAGCATTCCATGTTTTACATCTGAAATATTTCATACCAAGTAAACTATTAGGAAATGTAATTTATTGCAATTTTAGTTATTATTCAAAGACTTATACTATTGATTTGATAAATTTCAGAAATTCAATTGGTTATTTTAATAATAAATTTTCTTATCTATAAGATTAATTTTATTTTATATCTGCTTAAACTATTTTTACTTTATCTTTTGAAAAATGTCTTTCTACTAATGCTTCAGCTACATCATCATCTCCAAATTTAGGAGTTTTTTCAGTTAATTTCAATAGATTACTTTTACAATAATAATTAAATTCATCTTTAATAGATTTAGCATCTACAAAAAATGTATCAATTGAAGAATAATCCATTTCTAAATCTAATTTGAAACAATCATAACTTGAAGGATCAAATATAATAATTCTAAATTAATCAGTTTCTAAATGATGAACATATACTAAACAATTAAGATCTAAGAAATCTATTTTTAAATTTAATCCATTTAATAATCCATATGGTTTAGGCCACAATTAAATTTTATATTATTAAGTATTTTCATCTTATACAACTGCAGTATAAGGTAATATTAAAAATTTAAAGAATTAATGAGTTGTACTAATATTTGGTAGATTTGTTGGTAGAGTATCTTAAAAATCAACATAACCTAGAAGACTTTTTAAGAGATCAAATGATATTGATTCCGTACACAATATATTTTATTAATTATAAGCTTTAAGCATTAACACTTTACCATCATTTGAATCAGTTATTAAACCTTCAAGTTTGAAATTATGGACAATTGATACATCACTTTCCCAAGAATTATTTTCATTATTTGAATGTAATTTAGTATAAGTTTTAGTAAAAGATGTATTTAAATCTAACATATCCAATAATTAAAGCAAATATGCTTAATTTTATTTAATAATTCTAGGACTTGTATCATCCATTTCATTTTTAAATTCTTCTCCAGGAGAATGACTCATTTAACTTTAAGCTCTAACAAATAATCTATTTTTATCATCAAGATTATTTGTAGGAATTTAGATATTCATTTATAATTGAGTATTTGTTTTAGTTGATTAACTGCTTTGTTATTTTTTTAAATATTATTAAGCAGGATTTAGATTTGGTAATTATTATGGAGATGCTTATTATTATTGTTATTATAATTATAATTAAAATTATTATTATTATTATTAATATTATTATTATTATTATTAAACTAATTTCTCTAGTTTTAATTATTTATCTTATAAATCTTGAATAAAAGATCTTAATTCAATAACTTCACTTTATTTTTAATCTTTTTCCTTTTTATAAGTAGTATTTTCATTCTTTAATTATACTAAATTTGTCTCTAAGAGTTCAATTTTTTTCTTTAATTAATCATTTTATTAATTTTATTAATTAGTTTAATTAAGTTCATTCTTTTTTTGAACCATATTATTATTATATAATTATTTTAATTCTTCCAATTCTTATTATTAACGACCTAATTTATTTTATAGAATTTCAAATTCATTAGAATCTAAACCTGGTTTTACAATTATGTTGGCTTATTATTTAAATTATGAAGATTAAAATCCTTAAGTTTAAGACATCTTAATTAATTGAAGATTATTACCTATTATGAATTCTTTTGTGTAGGAGTAGATACTTAATTTTATGTTTAAGATTAAACCATATTCTCTTATTTCAATTATTTAATTGAAAATTGTTTTTTAACAATAATTGGTTAATTGTTTTTTTCCACTCTACTTTATTCAGTAAATATTGAATTTACTTTCTCTTTTTTTGCTATTTATTATGGCAATAATCTAAAAATATTGATTATTAAATTACTTATCCATTAATTAATAAATAATAGGATTTGTTAATAAATTGTTGCATTTAAAATCAATTTAAAAATTTTCATCATTATTTAGAGTGTAATCCATTTTTAATTGATTAACTAAAAATTAATAGGATACATTTTCTGATTAATTAAAATGATTTATTTATTATTTATTGAATCCAGGACTGAATGATCTATTCATACTAGATATTTAATCATAAACTTAAGAACCTAAATATTTTTATGATAATCTTAATGCATTATTCATAAATCTTCTTTTTAATTCATATATTGAATAATCAGAAGACTTACCTATAATCTCTACAGCTTATTTTGAATAACCAAGTTTATTAGCAATATCTAATTATTCACTTAAGAGTATATAAGCATAAATAAGAGTTTACATATCACTAATATTTGGTATTTAACTATTCTTGATTTATGAAAACACAAATTATTCTAATCTTTCAAATAAACCTACTGAACCTTTCAAAGCTCTTAATATATCGATGGAACTTACCAAAAATAGAATTCGTAATTATACTCTATTAAATGAATTTGAAATCTATATAATAATTAATATTTTACTTCTTCCATATCAATTTAAAACTCTTCTTCAAATACTTAAAAATCAGGATTCAGATTCTGCATTTCTGATAAAATTTCAAGTATTCTAGTCAATTATCCTGCTTGTCCTTAAATTTATTCATAATTTAATAGAATCATATATTTAAGAACATCTTGATTAGTGTAAATCTTAGAACTAACTGATGAATCTAATGAAAATAGAGAATCATAAAGTAAATGTAAAAACTACACAAGTTATGGACTTTGCATCTGATGAATTTTAAAGAAGAGTGAAACTATTTGCTATTTGTCCAATTACTCAGTAATTTATGTTAATTAGTGTTCTGATTATAGAAATGAACTAACTAATTTTATCAGTTTTTTTTAATTAGTGCAGCTAAATATTTCTTATAAGACAGTCTAATATACTAATTATTGATTACTATTGATTTAACTGTTCTATCACGTTTTGTTATTGGATCATTGTCAGTTTCATTTGGTTTAAGTTTTTACCAAGACGCTTTAACTGATTATTGATTTTCATATCGAAAAGGTCTCTAGTTAAATTGTTAACTAGATAAGCTATAATCACTCGTCTTTTGAGATTGAGTATATTGAATTTATTTGGGAAACATCTTTATTATATATAATTAATAAATAGTGTAATTTTATACGCATAAAATTTCAAATATGGAGAACAACATAATTTAATAAAAAATAACTCTTTCCTATCTCATATATAAGTAAAAGAAGTAAAATTATTTGTGAATTCATTTATAATTAATTAATCATTCATTTCTAAAAATTCAAATTTACAAAATAAGATCTCCCATTTCATTATTCACTTCTAATTTAATTTATATATTACCTATATTTTATCTTTAATTATATATTGGACTGATAGATCGCTATTAATCTTTTGTTTAATTAATATTCATGAACTATTTGATGTCTATTTTTATTTATATTGGTTCCTATAATGGTGGTATTGGAGGTTATTGAATGAAAGTAAATTATTGTGGAATGGGTTTATTTTAAGGTGAAATTCCTCTAATATACTTTGATTCTATTAATTTTTATGAGATTATTTGTTGAGGTATTTCTTATTTAATCCATGCATATTAAGGTTTAATAATAATCTAATCTTTAATATTCTAACTATGATGATGAATATAATTATTATATTATTCATCTTATTTTTTATTTTGACTTCTACTTTTAGAGTATTATTATTATTATTCACTAAACATTATTTAAGAATCTTTATAATCCTTTTCATTTATTCTAGGAGTGAGTTTTTTTTCACTTTATATAATATTCATTTGATTTTCATTCTTAGAATCTTGGAATGCTAATTATTTGAGTAATCTAGTATTTTTCTATTAGGCAGTTCTACTAGATTAAATAACAGCAAATTTAGTATTATTTTATTCAAAAGGTTTACTAATATTGGATCTTTTACTATTTTCACATTATAATTATTTAAATTATTAAGGTAATTTTTTAATAGCTTATGATTATTATTTATTATTTTAAGTAATTTCCCATTTTTTACAATGATTTTTCAGATTTACTTATAGAACTTCTGGAGATTAAGATTTATTTTAATGATATGATTCTGGTGATAATCCTGACCCCTTAATTTATTTCAATTTTGGAGATGCTTTTTTCAATTATTAATAAAATTAAGGATCTTCATTTATGTTAATTACTATTTTATTTGATTCAACTTAATTTGTAATTTCCTCTTTTATCATAAAATTATCTTGAAACAATTTTTCTTTAGATTCATCAGTCCATTTATTTAATTAATACTTCTATTAATGGGTTTATGGTTTATCATTAATTATACTATTATTACTAAAATTTGATAAATTTGGATTTAAGTTCATAAATTAATCTGTTATAATTTAGGATTGTATTGGTATAATAGGGATTTGAGATTATGTATTAGATTGAGTCTTATTACTAATTGTACTAATAGGTTATGGACTAATTGATCTAGTTTTATTGATCTTGCTATTGAAAATCTAATTTGTTAAAAATCCATTTGTTTTTATCTTTAATTATTAAATAATTATTACTTATTAAAAACCAATTTATCTATCAGATTGTGTGTTTATAGTTTAGTATTATTTTTGTTCTTTTTTTTGGATCACTAAGCTTAAACTATTTACATATCATTACCAAGAGGGTTTGCAAATTGGAGTATTTAATCATATTGAATTTGATTAAAGAATTCATTGAGTGACAAATTTGATATGTAATTTGTAATATTTTAATCTTGTTAAATGTTTATTATCATATAGCTAGATTAAATTGTATAAAATACTTTTCCAATCTTGTAGGTAATACTTAATCTAAAATAATAGTTAGATTACTTATTGTTTAATGCAAAGGAGATGTTAGAATCATCTATATATATTACATTTAATTCTATTACATTCAAATCAATTATGTAATGTGTTTATTACAAACATTAAAGAATTTCAATTAATTAAGAATTGTTTTCTTAACTGAAATGAAAAATTGAAGTTGGTAAATTCATACAAACTAAAATATTTATAAAAATCGTTATTAAAATATTAATTATTTTACTATTCAAATTCAAAATCTAATGGAACCACAGTTCGAAATAAATGAGTCGATATAATTTCAATTATGTTAAACCTAATCATTATGGGAAAATGGAGTTGTAAATACATCAAGTCTATATCTTAGATCATTACCATTTTCACAAATAAAACACCTATTTAATATGTAGTTCAAACATCAAATAATGAGAAGTATATTACTTTCATTAATTTTAAGACTCTACTTGAATGAGCAATAAATCAAGGCAATTAAATCTGTTACAAAAACACATCAAGTCACTTATAATATTGAATTCTAACGAATACTCTCATAATTAATTATGCAAAAGAATGAAGACTAATTGATTGAAGAGGTATATACTCTTATTAAACTTTTAGTTAAAATCTCTCCTTAAGAGAATCACACCTTAATAAGTTATGTAAGAATAGAATGGAGCAAAGATTATTTACACTACATATTAATTTCTAATAATGAGAAAACCTTCTATTCTTAGAAATTATCCCTTTGCTCCAACAAATCTAGTACTTAAATAATTAAAGTAACTAGTTTATACAATCAAAAAAGAAGTGCTCAAAAATGTATAAATTTAAATTTACAATTAGTCGAACTTAATTTAATTATAAACTCATTCCAATATAAATCAAAATTCATTTAAGCATATTAAATTAATAAAATAAACACAAAAATTATCACGCAAGATGACTCAAATTTATGATGATTCTGAAAAAGAAGAATAACCAACTGCCTTCTATGCAAATTTATGTAATTATTAAATCATATATCCAAGTACCTAATAAATCAGCATTTAGACCATATAAATCTGATTCTATGAATCATTAATTAGAATAATTATCTATTTAAACTAAACCCTCACCTAAAATCGATTAAATTAAAACTATCTATTTCAAACCCATTATTATCTAAGGACTATTGTGTTGAGATTCTCGTTATGATTAATTAATTAAGTTGTTTCAATTATAAAATATATAATATGCAATTACTTTTATTTTTCAAAAATTTAATTTTCATGTTAGTATTATTAATTAATATGATTTATATTTATTTGAGTTATTTAATTCCTATCATAACATTCTCATAATTACTATATGATTCTGGAGTTATAAGTATAGTATCACAATAAAACCCATCCTTATTTTGTGCTGTTTAATTTAATGGGATTTTTCAAAATCCACCTTAAATATTCTTAGCTATACAAATACTATAATTTGATTAAGGAGGAATTTAATTCTATTGTGATTTAAAAAGCATAACTACTTAAGGTTATCTATAATTTGTAATATTAGGTTTTACTCTTCAAATTCACAAAATTTTTGGAACAATAACTAAAATTGTTTATTTTTATGTAGCTTTCGATGATTAAAGAATTCAAATAATAAATAGCTTTAATATGATACCACCAATAAAAAATACTTTTCCAATTAAAAATATTAATGCATAAAATGCTGTTCTATCTTCTTAGCTTCGGATGTAAAGCACCTGTAAATTTTGAAATCTCTGTAAATCTTATAATCATAAATAGATAGCAGAAATCACAGAAAATAGCATTACTGTTGAAATAACCAAAGACTTTACTAATTTAATTTAGGTTGGCTATTAGATATTAGTAGGTATTGATGAAGCTTTTCCATATTAAAAAATGTAATATCCTATTGGACCTACTGCTTATCATATCTCTAATCTAAATTTAATTGAGGGAAATTCTTATCAATTTTTATCTACATATTACGGATTTCAATATACTCCTGTCAATAAATTTCATCTAGTAAAAGAAACAACTTAAACTTATTCTGATTAAACATTTGATTATTCCATTTTTCATTATGGTAAAAATTAAAATGAATATTTGTAGTCCCTGCAGTTTTTTCACCATGTGCCAGTCTAGAATTTTTTGTAAAGAAGTAATATATAACTATTTTTACTCCAATTCGATTGAAATCAGTAATAATTACTTAGAAAGATGATCCTAATTCAATAAATAACACTTTAATAATTGTAAATTTAGAATTCTAAAATTAAATTATTATGTAATCTGGAAAATATAAAATTATGCTAGATAAATCAATCTTATAAATTAATATAAATATTTTGATTAATTGTAAAAACATTACTAAAATTGAAAGTGTATTTCGAAAATAGAAAAAGAATATTCAAAATGTAAATAAAATGACTTATGAATGTGGCTAAAAATTTAATTCTATAATTTTCAATTTAACTTTTGCATAAACAATTGTTGCTTATTAAGAATTATATTTATAAATTGAAGAATTTAGTTTAAATTTACAATAATTACTTTACAATTAAAAAGAGGAACTAATAGAATTATTCAACATGAAATTAGAATGAATTAATATAATATAGTATTAAATCATTAATCAAATGTATAACAAATATATATATATATCTTTATTAATTATAGAGAAAATAGTAATAGAATCAGTAGAGATTCAAATATTACAAATATTGTATCATATTTATTGCTTATAAACTTTAATTATGATATTTTATAAGATTAAGGAAAAGATATGTTTATGCAAACTTAAGTGTAAATTAGTAATATATTTAATTAAATTTAATTTTATATAAATTCTATGAATAATAATTTAATTTTATATTCATTTTTTAACAGAAACATTTCTTCTTGTTGAGAATGATGTTGATGAAGCATGAATATAAGCATCTGTTTATTTCCTTTAATCAATAGGAACATATTCTCTAGTTTTGTATCCTTAATAATTTTATCTTGGTCTAACTATTTTATTTTCAGGATCATCAAGAAATTCACACCAATGAGCTAACCATCCAGAAATTCTTGGGATAGCAAATAATAATGGAAACATATCAGTTGGAAATCCAAGAGCCTATAAAATATAAATGTATGAATTACTTTATAAATTATTCCAGTATAAAAATCAACATTAGGATAGAGTGATCTATCTTTAAAATACTTATCATTTAAGGCAATGTTTTCTAATTCTAATGCAATTTCAATTAAAGGATCTTTACCAACCAAATCAAAAACTTAGTAAGCTAATTATTTAACAATTTTTGCTCTTGGATCATATGATTTATAAACTCTATGTCCAAATCCAAAGAGTAGAGCTTTCTTATTTTTTACATTTTCAATAAATTAAGGAATATTTTATTTAGATCCAATTTTTTCAAGCATTCTTAAAACTGCTTCATTGGCACCACCATGTTTAGGACCATAAAGTGCAGCAGCAGCTCCAGCAATAGCTGTATAGATATCTACACCACTTGATGTAAGATGTCTAACTGCAGAAGTTGAACAATTCAATTCATGTTCAGCATGTAAAATGAATAAAATGTCTAAAACTTTTGTAATAGTTGGATGTGGAGTATAATTAGATTCATTAAGTCTATCCATCATATATAAGAAATTATCAACATATCCTAATTATTAATGAGGTTGATTAGGTTGTCTTCCTATTCTATTTCTATATGCAAGTGCTGTTATAGTTGTAATAGATCCAATCATTCTATGAATTTATTTGTTTTTAGATTTTTAATCCTATTTTAAGATTAAATAATACTGCATATATATTTTGTCCTGATAAAGCTGGATTGGCTTCTGGATGTAGAGTACTAACAGCTGAAAGTGAACTAATAACCATTCCCATAGGATGTGCATCATATCTAAATTGAGACAAGAGTCCATAAAGATCTTAATGGACAAATGTATGAGTTTAGATTCTGAAATTAAATAATAAATAATTGCATACTTTTTACACCATTTATCATATTGCAATTGAGTTGGCAATTCACCATAGATAAGTAAAAAGGCTACTTCTAAATAAGTACTTTTTTCAGCTAATTGTTCAATGGGATAACCTCGATATTCTAGTATACCATTGTCTCCATCAATGAAACTAATTTTGGATGTCTTTTATGAATGCAAAATGTACGCAATTAACTGTGTTCATATAACCAGGATCATAAGAACGAATAATTGAACCTTTTTCATCTTTTATCTTCTCAAGATCACTTGCTTTAATAAAATTATTAGAAATTGGAATTTCATATTTCTTTCCTGATCTTGAATCTTATATTGTCAATGTTGACTTGGTTGCATTAAATTGCTATCCCAATTATTGAATTCTTATCATATTTAATGACTCTCTCACTATAAATACTTCTTCTTATTATTTAATCACTGACGCATTATTAATATAATTATCATCATATGCTCTCTATTTAATGTTTTTTATTTTCCAAAATTAGATGTTATATATATAATACTTGTATAACTATTATTTTTATAATGTACTCCCAATTTATATTTAATTATTAACCGATTCATGAATATACGTAAACCTCCAAGAGAAGGTCTTCGTTCAATTGAAAACAAAGAAAACCTCCCTGATAATTCATCAAAACCTCCTCCATCCAGATTAACAAATTATAGACTCAACAATCTTACTACCTACTTCAAAATTAGAACTCCTAGTAGAGGAAGAGAATTAGCTAAATTTGAAGACAACTTTAACACTAAGAATTCAAACAATGAATAACGATATCTAAGTACCAAAGAAAGTCAATAATGTAATACAATAACTAATAACACTAATCAACAATAATTAAGACTATCTTCAAAAATATAAAGAAAGAGAATCTAAGGCAATCTTAGTGCTAAGGATTCCACTAATCATTAAGATTCTCTATATAAATAAATACCATCTACTTGTGATGATAAAATATATTCAATTGGACCTATAATTGGAAAAGGTAGCTATGCAATAGTAAAAATGGGAACTGATCGTCATGGTAATAAAGTTGCTATCAAAATGTATGATAAGTCATTACTCAAAGGTGAAAGATTAAATAATCTTATCAAAGAAATTAATACTCTCAGGATTCTATCTCATGATCAAATTACTAAACTATATGATGTCTATCATTATACTACTTATATCAATTTAGTTATGGAATATTGTGGAACTGAATCTCTATATCAATTACTCAAATCAACTTCAACAAGAACCATACCGAAAGAATAAGCACTTCATATTATTCATTAATTACTTAAAATATTACATTATATACATGATAGGAATGTTTGTCATAGAGATATTAAATTAGAAAATATACTTATACAAAATAAACGAATTAAACTAATAGATTTTGGTTTTAGTACATTTACTAATTAACCTATTACTTGTCATTGTGGTACACCTAGTTATATGGCACCTGAAGTTGTCTCTAAATTGAAATATGATGGAAGAGCAGCAGATATATGGGCTACTGGTGTTCTGTTAGTTGCTCTCTTATAAGGTAGTTTCCCATTCAAAGGAGAGAATGAAAGAGAATTGTTTAAGAAAATAAGAAATAATGAATCTAATATAACAAATCAAGATCGTGATATCTTAAAATTATTGTCTCGTATTTTTGTGGTTGATCCATATCAAAGAGCTACAGCAAAAGAAGTATTTATTATTAATATATCATTTAGTTATTGTAATTAGATATGTTTAAAAGTTGAATTCAATATTTTTATATAAATCATTCTTGATAAACAAATTTTTTTCCATATTTATTAAAAAAGATCTCTTCTTTATCTTATTCATATAGATTCATATAGAAATCTTAAAAATAAAAGTCATGATTTTTTATATTTAAAGAAGGATTTCTGTATTATAAATCATAGTTTCTACTAGGAGCTAAATATTTATTTTTGTAATCTTTTAGTTGATCCATATATTCTAACAATAATAATAATATATTTACTTGGGTCCATTAAGAATTCAGGTCGACCATCTCTTACTGGATCAAATACTTTTCTGAAATTATAGATACCATTTTCAGATGATAAAATTTATGTTTATTGTGGATATAAAGGTTGTTTTAATCCTAATTCTTGATATTTTAGTTTTATTCTATGTTAAATTTCTTCATTAAACTAATTTGATATAGGCAAATCTAAGAATTAATTGAATATTTATTACTATTATGAGTAGGATGAATATTTGGTGGAGCTGTAGCAGGTGAGTAACCACGTATACTCTAGGTTTGTTAATATTATTATTATTTCATTAACTGTTGTATTTAACAAATATTTTAATAATAATATATATTGAAGTATATATAAATATATATAAATACAATCAAGAAAGATCTCTTACATTAATTTTTTTGAGAGATGGAAAATAAATATTAACAATTTTATTATCTTTATGGTTTGATGTGTTTAATTTAGTATATTTTGGAGATACTATCTTATTAGTTTATAAATTCTTTTATCTTTACTTCTTAATTAAATTTAATAAATTATTCTACTTTTAATTAGATTTTTCACGATAACTTTAAATACCTTCATTTTTATCACATCTAGTCTCCAAAGATTCTACTAATTATACAGAATCAGTAAAAATCAATTTATTTTTTGGTGCTTATATTTAAGAATCTATTCCATATAATCTGAAACAATCTTTGAAGAATCTATTTCTAGGAGTAATTTAATTTGATGAAATTATTTTATCTTGTATATAGGAATGATTAAAATTGCTTTATTCACAATTAATATCTTAAAAATGTCTATCTAATGATCCTACACTATCGTCTTTTCTATTTGATACTTATCTACTTATATGTTTAATTTTGGATGGTTAACTTGTTCGAATATCAAATAAACATTATTATTATTACGAATACATAAATGATCCACGTTGACTTTTTGGAGGAGATGATTATTTATTAGGAATTAATAAATTAAGAGTGTCTTAAAATTTTTATTTTATTTACTCTCTTGACATTTAAACATGATTATTATTTTCTAATATTAAATTACGATATTTTCTCCATTTTCTAGATGGATCAGGTGTACTTGCTTTATTTGTGTAGTGTAATAAATAATCTTGAATATCTTTTCTCTTAAAATAAATGGGATTCTGTATTCTATGATTATTAGGACGATTTTCTCTTAATTTTTTATTAACTACTCTAACTTAATCATAATCTCTAAACCAGAATCCTTTTGGTAGAGATGAGGAAAGTATTACTCTACCTAGAGAATCTCTTTTTCTTGGTTTTATTTCATTAGCCAGTTAAAAGAGTTTTCTTTTTGAAAAGTAATTTAATGGAGCCTAGAAATTAAAAAATGAATGTCCTTGTATTGTATTTAATTTATACATAATTTATATTATTTCAATTATTTATTACTTACATTTGTTATCCTATTAATATATTTATATAATATATTATGATAACGACTATTAAGACTAATAATAAAAAAATTGAAAGAGATTTAGCACATCTATTAAAAGCTATTGCTTCTTGGGAAATTCATGTAGAAATCTACTATCCATATCTTAGATTGAAAATTATAGAATCGCTGAAACACAACATCATCATTTTGATATCCATTTAGCATTCTAATCAATTGATTAATTGAAAAGAGGTTACATTACAAAGAAGAAATTTCATGATTTTCTTACATAAGGCAAAGTAAATTGTTAATTTAAAGAATGGGAATATGTTTATTCATTTTGTTTTAAAGAAGATGATATTGACTTTAAAGAATTTATCAATTTCATATTACCATAATCATAAAAAGATCAAATTATATAAAGTGTTAAAGAAACAACAAATCAATTAATGACAGAATGGAATAGGGAATTTATATTGAGATTTTTTGAAAGAATCATTGTCTCAATAAGAGAACTTAATTAATTAAAATATGAATTACATTAATGGGTTTATTATGATATTCATGAAATTTGGAAAGTTATTAGTACTAAATATCCAACAAAAAAAACAGGATATTTAGCATAAGATTCAATTAGAGATCTGATTGAATAATATGGATTTCATTTTAGTAATGAAGAATTCTAAGGATTAGTAAAGATTTTGAAATGTAAATAAAAATAAGACTACTTAACTTAAAAGTAATTATATAATCTTATATCTCCTCCTATATTTCTTGTTTCTAATTCATATCTATATGAGAAGACAGATTCTGTTTAATAGAAAGAACCATAAACTTATGATCATTAGAAGTATAGAAAAAGTTTCGATCTGGTTAGAGAAGATAGACCAAAACAACTATTTGATTCAAGTATTTATGATTTAAATATAGATTATATGGAAAATTTAAGAGAACATTACAAACAACATAAGTTAGAAAATTAGAAGTATTAATCAAATTTAAGAAATTAAACACTTTAATACAATAATTATTTCTCATCAAATTACTCTTAACTTGAATAAACATTACATAGAGTTGATACTGTATTTAATTAATATGGTAGTAGAATTAGATATTATTAATGATTATTTTTTAAATTTTATTTTACTCAATTGATAATTCAAAATAATATCAATAGAGACATAATCAATCTATTGATTTATAATCCTTAACATACTTTTTTATGTAATTTTAAAAGGAATTCCCTCTTTTTATTAATAAAACAATAATAGATGATTCTTAGTAGATTTAAGAGGAACATTGAATTCAAATTACCATCTCAAATGTTACCTCTGATTTGATCGAAAAATAATTAAAAATTTTGGATTAATGATTATCATAATCTTCTCATAAGCTTAAAGATTGATGAGGATTTGATGGAGTGAATTATAATTAAATTTCATCTTTTCTTTCAAGATTTGAAATTGGATGATGTTATGCAAAAGAGATTATATGTTCCTTTCATATTTAAATTGCTTAATGATTAAGACTATAGAGATTTTGATAATGTATTTATTTTTTATTCATTTCATTTAGTTTCAACAAAGAAAGCATTAAATAATCTATGATTTAAGAGGATCTGTATGATAAATTCATATATTAAGTATTTGAGAAGTTTGTTGATATGAATTAGAATTTTTTGCTTTATAAATGATTTTATTTATATATTGAATTACAAATAAAAAAAATTAGCAGCTTCAGGGATGGATAATGGATAAATAATTAACTTTTAAGATTTCAATGAGATTGAATGTGATAAAGAATATATGGCTTTTACTTTTAGCAACAACAATAAAAAGCTCAAGAATTATGAAAAAGCTTTAGAAAAATTCAAATCTTCCATTTAATAAGGCTTTTTTTATATCAATAGCAATTTTGATTTTTTCAATCTAACTACTTCATATGATGGCATCCTAATTGATGATTAAAATAATAAGATTGAGGTTATTGATGAGTCTATCATTGGCACCTAATTAGTTTTAAAAAAAGATAAAACTCAATTATTGAATGATAGAAAAAGACATTTAATCAATATTGACCCTTATTCATATAAAGTGGGTGTAAGGATAGAAGAAAAGATTCCAGATAAAAATAGTCATTTGAATAAAATTGATTAATTAATTAAAGAAGAAAAGAATAAGACAAAGAAAAAAAATTTACAAAAAAAATAATGAAAGAATTTAACAGTGTTTTATAAATAAGTTTTTATTTTTTTTAGTTTTTCTAAATATATGCATTAAATAATTAGATTATTATATTAATAATGAATTTCATTTTATTTATCCAATCAAATACATAATAATAATTTTATTATTAATATCATACTAATATTGAACTAAATTTAGTTGATTTTTATATGATTTAGTTCACTTATATACTTATATAGTATTTAAGGATAATAGTGGCATTTATATTATGTATTATAATATTTAATGTAATTTATATATTTTACAAATGAAAAAATATATTCCTTTCAATATTTTATGAAAATATTTATTAAATAAAAATAAATGTTGTTTTTACACTTTTTTTATTTTACGAGAATGTTAATAATAGATGATATAAAAATATTACAAAAAGATATTATTAATCTATTGATTAATATAAATATCTAATATCTATAATTACAAGATGAATTATTAACAATTGCTTTTTCTACAATTTTGATACATATGAAATTAATATGAAAATATTATAATCTTCATATTTATTTAGTTTATAATATAGAGATATCATATAATCTTAATAACAAATTATCTATCCATTTATATTTATAAATATTACTGTTTAATTTAAAAATGAACAGAATTTTTGATTATCTTATAAATATTTAATGTATGTAATTAAGAGGCTAAATAAAAATTAAAATCTAGATGATAATCATTTATTAATTACAGAATAGTAAATTCTTAAAAATGAATAATGAAATAAAAAACACTCTTAAGTGTAAGAAAAATTAAAATTAATTTTTTAATATATTGTAATCCTTATCATATTGAAAGCCAAATAAATTTTTACTAATGGAAATTTTATTATTTAACTTAGCTCATATCATTTCTTCAATAATTAATTAAATAATTAGTTTAGAAATTGTAATGAATTCATAAAATCTCAGTAGATTCACATTCAGAATTATTCTTTCATTTATCTTGTTTCTAGGATTAGGGTCTTGTTGCCCATTTTATAATTATGAAGATTCATTACTTAGTGAATACTATCCAATACAAGAGACAATTATTGATTAGGTAAGCCCTTCTTAGACATTTGCATTTTGGAGCTTTTCTATTCCTCTATGGAAGGTGAAAAGTTACCCACAAGTAGAATAATTAGCGACTTCAGATACAAGACGATATTAATTGATGTTTTTGTTGAAGTCTCTTGATGATGATAGAGTAGTGATGTTCATGTATGCAGTACTTGATGATGATGGGGATTCAGTTATTCATAGATTAAGAGTTGAAAAGGTAGATGATTGGGGTTGGCCAGGGTTTAGTACTTATAGCTTTGAATATGATCCAAAAGAATATGAAGGTACTTGGTTATTAACAATGATAACAATTCAATAAAAATCAGTGATTTTCTAGACAAGTAATTATGTCACAAATAATAATATTGGAGATATATTACAAGAATTAAATAAAGTAAAATTTATAATAGGAGGAACTGGATATGTAAAAAATATAATTGTATTATTTATAGATAGATGTATTTACAGTAGGAATATTTAGAGGGAGATTATCAAAGTTGATGTAATTTACAGATTATTCAGAATAAAAATTTGAGGAAGTGGAAACTAATTGTTAAATACCACAAGAAGTAATAGGAGAATAAACAGTAGAATTATTTCCATAATTATTTACATTCACAGGAGATTCATAATAAATATTTATTATTGATTAGGTAGGTAAAAGATTTTGTATATCTGGATGGGTAAAGTATGATTCTATAGATGCAGTATAAACAATTTAATATTTGCTGCTTCGATTAACAACAAATTAAAATTATGGTAATTATTTAAATATGGGTGATGAAATATTGAAGATAAGTGCCTAATTGAATAGAATAAACCCTAAATATTCTGGTTATTTTGTTGATTCTATTCATTATGTTATTCCTGTTAGATAATAAAATGTCATACCAGATACAAGAATTTATTCATGGGTTTTTATTGATGAATTTCCTTATATATATTTGGATGCTCTAACATCATGGCATTATATATAATTTGAATATGGTAGAACATCAGGACCAAAGACTTTATTAACAATAAAATACTTTGCAGGAAATCTTGATATGGATTAAGATTCATTTGGAAATTATCCTAATTAAGGAGTATTCATTAATACTAAATATTATGCTATTTTTGGTAGTGATATGACAAATGTAAGAAAATTAAAGGGATAACTTTCACACTTTAAATTTACATATAATTATGATACAGATAAAGATTTCACTTATTGTAATTTAATATTATCATTATTAGAATGCCATTATACATGTTCTACTTGTAATGGACCCTTAGAAAATAATTGTATTACATGTTCTGATATTTAAAATAGAATATTTATAGAAGATAAACATGAATGTATTTGTAAAAATGAATATTTGGAAAAAGACAAAATATGTTTATAATTCAGTACAATATATCCAACATTAAATTATTATGATATTATTTAAGATCCATAGATTTAAACATGTTAATTTGGATATTTTATGCTTCCTCAAATCCAAAGTTGCATTAAATGGTAATTTTCTATATAAATCTCATAGTCCTTAATAATCTACTTTAGATCTCTTGTGTGTTGATTGTTTATTCAATTCTACAAGTTGGTATTTAAATCCAATATGTACAACTGATTATATTACATAATAAAGATAAATTAATGAAGATGCATATAGGAAATCATTAAGATCACCTTTAGATTACGATCTATATGTGATTAATTAAGATAATAATTTGGAATTGATTTAAGGAGCATAAGATTTTTGTAATAATGAAGATGAATTACCTAATTGTTTTTAAATTGCTTTTTAAACTCATTTATCTAATGATGTATATGTAATTTGTAAATAAAATCATTACTTCTAAAATAATTAGTGTACATTTTCAAACTATGCATGTTTAATAACTAATTATTAATAATAATAATTTATATGTGAGAAATGTAAAGATGGATATTACCTATCTAGAGATTAATAATGTGAATTATGTCCAAATTTATGTTTAACTTGTAAAATGGAAAATGAAAATCTTTAATGTACTTCATGTCCATCAACATATGAACCAGTAGGTGCATAATGTTTAAAATGTGGATTAAATTGTTCTATTTGTTAATAATAAATGAACTATTTAATTAATTAACCATTTTTGAAATGTTTAAAATGTGTAGATGATTATAAGTATTATTTATCATTAAATGCAGTTGATTGCATTGAAAATACAATTGAAAACTGTATAATTGCATTTGAATCATCTGTAGATAATAAAGAAATTAATTCATTTGATTATGACTTTGTACCTTATTTTGGAGAGGTTATTACTAAATGTGCTAAATGTGATACAATATATTGTTATAATGTAAATACTAATACTTGTGAATTTACAGAGTATCCTGAATGTGATTATTGTATTTACACACCAGATGATTTCATATCATGGGCATGTTTATATGGACCTAGAACACTAGATATTGATCCAAGTTCATCCTTTGATCAAGGTCCTATATCATTTACTTAATAATGCTCTGGATTTAATTAAAATTGTTAATTATGTATGTTTGGTTAGACAAATGGTGAAATCTCTTATCTATGTTTAACATGTGAAGATGGATATTTTGCTAATAAACTTACAGGATAATGTGAACCATGTCCATAAGATCTATTTTGTTAAAAGTGTTATTAATAAAATAAATACTCAAAAGATGATTGGAAGACTGAGATTCGTCCATTTTATAAAATTTAAATAGATGATAACTTTTAAACTCATTCATTTATTGAACATGGAACAAGTCCAAATAAGGAAGATTATGAAATTGTATGTTCAAATTGTTAATCAGGATATGAATTATAAAATAATTAATGTATACTAAAGTGTCCTGAGAATTGTCTTGAATGTGAATTAATAAATAATGTTAATGTTTGTATTAAATGTCCAAATACAATTAAAGGAAGAAATTTAAGTATAGATAACAATCAATGTATTATTTGTCCTATTAATTGTTCATTGTGTCGTTAAAGAAATTAATAAGAAATTGCCTAAATTAATCCATTATTTGATAGTCAAGAGTTTTCATACTCATCAAATTAATGTTTAAGGGGATATATGGGAATATTTGATTAATCTTTGGGTATATATGTAGATTGTGTATCAAATTTATGTATAAAGAAGATGGAAATTAATTTAAATTTATTTTGTGATAATGATAAATACAATAGAGCATTAATGGAATTAGATTAAGAGGAATAAATAATTTAGTTTAAATAATCGAATATATTAATTACTGATTTATTTTCATCATCTAGTTTTAAAGAAGTATATATATTTATAAATATTAAAATAGTTTGAAACTCAATAATTTTATTTGATGGCTAATCAAAAAGTTATTTAAAATATTTCAATTAAGATTGTAAGTCAAGAAAGTCAAGTTTGTATTATAACTGGTAATAAGAGTATTCAATAAAAATTCAGTTAGAATATCTTTTCTGCCATGTATTATTATTTAATATTTAAGTAATGTTGAATTATTAATCTAAGGAAATGGATTTACAACATTTCAATATGAAAGAAGTATATCTATTATCAATTTTAAAAATGTCTAATTTGATGGTATTAAATTAAATCCTACTCAAACTGGAAATATCAAATAACTTTTATTTTAAAGTGCATTTCTATAAAGTATTTAATTAATTAATATCATTTATGATTGTTCAATATAATAAGATAGATCTTAAATTATTATTTAGAATGCTTAAAATATAATTATTGATTAATTTGAATCATCTAATTTAAATATTAATAATATTGATTCTTTTATCAAAATAGAATCTATTAAATTAAATCAAAATATTCAAATATCAAATATCAACTTAATACAATGTTAATTTAAGAATACAATTCTATTTATGTTAAATACAAATACTTAAGTTTAAGTAGAAATAAGAAATATCTAAATTAATTCTAAATTCATATCTACTCAATTATTAAATATATAATTTGGTTAATTAATTATGGATAATATTAATATATACAATAGTGAGTTAAATTAAGTAGTTAATTTATTTAATTTAGAATCCTTAAATCAAATTCAAATTAATTAATTCGAAATCTCTTAAACTATTATTATAACATCTACAATCTTAAGTTTAAATTAAAATTCTCATATATCAAATTTAAGATTTAATCAAAATTAATTATTGAAAAATTCAATAATAATACAAAATTAAAGAGTTAATGTAGAATAATATTATTTTTAATATTTTAATTTTGAATTAAATTCTTATGATGAAGATTCCAAATTTATTTAAATCTAATAAAATCTATCTCCTAATAGACATATCATTATTAATGATATTTAAGTAATAGGTAATCAATTAACATTCTTATCAAACATTAAATAATTAGAATAATAAGAAATTACATTAATATATCTATTATTAGAACAAATAGAAATTATATCACTTAATATAGAGAGAGCAAATGGAATCAAAGAATTTAGTATCACTGGAATCAATTCATTAATAATAAATAAAACAACAATTAAACAATATACTGCATCTTTATTTTAAGGATTACATCTATATATAGATTGTTTAAAACTTTAACATTATGGTACTTCTGTTTATATATATGATACTAAAAGCATAGAATTCAAATCATTAACTATTTCTACTGCAGAATCAATCGATTATCCCATTATTAATATTTAAACATCAATATCTAAAAAAACCAATAATAATTCTATAAAACTATCTGATTTAAATCTTATGAATAATTTACTCTTAATAACTAATTAAATGAAATAAATCTCACTTATTTAATTAACAACATAATAAGAATTTAATATTGAAATTATAGACTCCATATTTAAAAAGAATATTATGCATCAATATAGATAAAATGATCTAATAAACTCTGGATTATTATTAAATTTTGATTGTCCTTATTGTACAATTAATATGGAAAATGTAATAGCTGAATCAAATTTAGTTACAAATACCACAGATAACATAATTTATATAAAATCAAAGAAAATTACAATTAAGAATTCTAATTTCATTTCTAATTGTATATTTGATTATAGCATTTTATAACCTTATTTAATATGGGGATATAATAATGGTGAAGAAGTATTTCTAGAATAAATAATGGAAATTTTTCCAATTTTTGTTACAACAGGAAATGCAAAATTGATAAGTTCAGATTTAGAAATTGAAAATGTTCTAATATCAAATTCATCTGGTTCTGGATTATATATAAGAATGGAGAATGATGCCAAATTATTGATTGCCAATTCAGTATTCAGTTTTATTAGTACTCATTTTTTATCAGAAACTGAAAATGGAGGTGCTATATATTTAGATACTTCCAATTCAGTTTCAACTACAATAACAATTACTAATGTGAAAGCAAATAATATATATTGTAGTAATAAAGGAGGATTTATATATCTGTTAAATGGATTAAGTACTATTTAGATTACATTACTTAATACTTAATTTAAAGATGTATTTGCTCTATTTGGATCCATTATATTTTCAGAATTCTCTCCTCTTACATCTTAATCATAGAATTTAAGATTAATTACTGCTAAAATTTCTAATAGTTTAGAAGGTTAATTACAATTTTTCAATAAGTTTAATATGGCAAGTGAATCTTAAATAATAGCTTTACATTATTAAAGATTTTAGATTTTAATTTATAATGCCAAAACATTTTAAATGGAGAATTTAATTATTTCAGATATTAATTTTGAATCATTTTTATATTTATAAAATATTACAGCTGTTTAGATTTATTCTGTATTAATTTCAAGATCAAATTTCCTTAATAGAATTATAGTCTTAAATGATATGAAAGAGAATTCTATGATTTTCATTAATAATATTTAAATTGAAAATATAACAATACTAGATAAAATTGGAATAGAATAAAATTGTTTAAAAATACTAATGAAATTTAATTCATAATATAAATGTTTATCAGATATCAAAAAATCACCCATTAAATTAAATCAAAAATATGATAGTAAATCATTATCAAATGCTTACTGCATTATTAATTAGATGAAATAATTGTAATAACAAATATTATTAAGTGTTATTGACATTCATCCTTCTTATACAAATATGAGTATTTCTTAGGTAACTTTATCAGAAATCAATTGTACTATATGTTAGAATGGTTTAATAAATGTAAATTTTATAGATACTCATTCATTTTTATTAATATAATCATTAAAACTTAAATAAAATAGTTGTGGTAAATCAAGTTGTGTTAATGTAATTAAATTGTCTACCTTATAACGTTTGCTTTATAATTTAGTTTCATAAGTAAATGAAAAATAATTTGATCTTAAAATAAATGATTATTTATGTAAATACAATTAAGCATATGAAGGTACTTGCTTGTAGATTAAAAATATTAAGACTTTAATTTAACAATCTATATTTGAACATAATTATGCAAATGCTTCTGGAGGATCAATTAAAGTTATTGGTAATGAAATATTTTATCTTGTTCAAAGTCTCATTTATAACAATACTGCAAAATATGGAGGAGGATTAGAAATAGAAGATTAAATGAGTTAAAATATGACTAGATTTGGATCTATTGTTGCAAATAATAAAGCTGAATTATTTGGTAATGATTCTTCTTAAGTTCCATCTTAATTATCAATTACTATTAATTTAATAGATATTCTACCTAGATTTACAGTATTAGAATAAGAAAATCTATTAATTTAATAGATTTTAATAAAACCATATTAAGTATTTACAAATGAATATTCAGATGCATTTTATGTACCTAATGGATAACAAATATCTTAATATTAATACTTTGATTGGAATAAAGGTGAATATGTGCCTTATAATTTACATTTTAGAATAGTTGCATTAGATAAATTGAATTCAATTTAATAAGATTTAGAGAGTACTTACTGTGATATTAGTGGAAGATTACTTATGGAAAGTGGTGAGAATGAATTCACTTAGAATTTTACTAATATAAAAAGAATAGAATTCAATAAAAGCGATTATAATTTAGATAATTTAATTATCTATTTAGATGATCAACTTAATAAAACTTTATAATTGTAATTTTAATGTAATTCTATTTATATACCAATTTATGATCAGAATAAAGAAATTGTTAGTTATCACAATAATTATTATTTAAGAATCAATCTTAAAACATTACCTTGTTAAATGGGAGAAATCAAAAGTTTAGTAGATTCTACTTGTGTACCTTGCAATGTTGAATAAGGTTAATATTCTCTTGGTATTAATTCAAATACATGTCTATACAAGGATGATGCTACTACAAGTGACATTAAATCAGCCTAATTAAAATTAAAAGCTGGATATTGGAGACCTTATTTTTATACTAATGAAATAAGTGAATGTATCAATTTAATTGAAAATTGTCTTGGAGGATGGAAAGAAGGAGATACCTCATGTTATGAAGGTCATATTGGAGCATTATGTGAAGAATGTGATTTATATAATTTAAGAGGAGATGGATAATTTTCAACTAGCACAAAATATTCATGTGGATCATGTACTGAAAAGAATAAAAATTCTATTATTATTACTGCTATTACACTTTGGTATTATTTAATAATAATTATATAGGACATTAATATCTATCTTGATTTCTGTTAAAAGTACTGTAGAACTATTAAAAAGAGTGGCAATTAAAGTTAGAATTGGATAAAATAGAGCATTTTCTCATATGTAAGAGGATTAATCTGGTGTATTAATTAAAATGTTGACAAATCATCTTTAAATTCTATCAACAATTACTACATTTTAAATAAACATGTCAAGTGGAGTTAGTGATGCAATTAAGGCATCAGGTAATCCAATGTAAACTATGGCATTTTCACTTGATTGTTTTCTAATTGATATGTTTGACTTTAACATTCATTATTCAAGAATGGTTTGGTAGATGATTATGCCATTAATTTACATCTTTTTATTTCTATCAATTTATTTAATACAACTCAAAATCAGGAAATAGACATATAATTTAAGTGTAATCACAACTACTTTCATTTACATGTACATATTCTTATAACCTAACTTGGTGGGTGGTTTTATTTAGTTGATATCTTTTAGAACAATCTCTAGTTTTAAATGGATATCTGCCAATGTAGCATTTAGGTATGATACTTGGATGCATTTTAAATGGCTTTTGGGATTCTGTTTACCTAGTTTTCTTATAATAGCTTTTATGATCCCAGCAATTTTTTACTTTGCTATTTACTTCAATAGAAAAAGATTGGATGATAAATTAGTAAGACAACAATGGGGTTATTTGTATAATGAATATACTCATTAAGCATACTTTTGGGAGATTGTTAAAATCTTAGAAAAAGAATTACTCATTATATTCTTATCATATTATGATGAATATATAGTTAAGAAAGGCATACTTGTTTTATTTGTTATTTATGTTTATTAAGAATTAAATATCAAATTTAAACCATATTCATCTCCTAATCTAAATAAATTAGATTCTTATTCAGCCAATGTTTGCTCAATCTCAATTGCTTTAGGAATTGGAATCTATATAGATTAGTAAATTGGATCTTTAGAAATTTAAATTCCTTATTTTATACTTCTTGCTTCATTCAATATTTATTATTTATTCCTTTTATTGAAGGAATTATTAAAAGCCTATGGAAAAGAATTGGAATTGTAATTAGATAAAGCTAGAGATCTTATAAGATTAAAAGCTCCTTGGACTACAAATTATAAATTTCTAAATAGATTGCTTGCAAATCGTTAATAACAGAGAACTAAAGTAATTGAAAGATTTAAGAAAATTAAAGTAAACTTAATGAAGTAGGTTAAAAATATTATACAATTTAAAGAAACAATTAAAAAATAATAGGACTCTGGTGTTGTCAGCCTAAAGGAACTAGATAATTTCTATAATGTCTTTATGTAATACAAAACAGCAAATTCCTTATAAAATTTGTAATTTTAATTAATTTATAGAAAAGAAAAGATGAAAAACTTTTAAATGAGGATCACCCAGGTTCAAAGGGATAAGAGCATTATGAAACTAAAGTATATCCGTTGATTTTAGACTAAAATTGATTAATCTGTAGATCAAATTTATGATTATAATAATTAAATAAATATATTTCTAAGTATTTTTAATAATATCCTTTTAATATATAAAGAATCATTATCTTTATTTTTAAATTGATCAAATATAAATTAAATTTATATTCAACATCTTTTTTTTCATATATATAAATAACATTCAAAAAAATTAGATAAATCAATTTTACATACAAAATTACTTTTTTATATCAATTTATTATTGTTATCAATTTTTAATTTCCTCTATTAATAATAGATTAAATCAAAAAGATGATATTATACTGAAATTACATAAGTTGGAAAATTTATTAAAGAAAATAAAAAAAAATTACAAATTCAAAATTTGTCTAAGCCCAATACCAAAAGGCTTGATGTGACATTTGGATCAATTTGATTTTCAAGAAGTTCTTCCATACTTTCTATTGGTTCTTCATATTGGATAAGAACCAATTTTTAAAACCCTTTATATTAGTGTTTTAGTGATATTTTATTGGGAAGTTTATTACATCTATTACCTAAAATAATTATAATTATGAATCTTACATGTGCTTCTGAATGAAAAATTAAGATTTTTACAAATCCCACAAACCCAATCACCTCTTCTTTGTTTCCTTTTCACAATGTAGGGAGAATTATTCATGTAAATTTTATTATTATTATTATTTAAATTCAAAATTTAATAACGATATATATATATGAATTTTAGAATTTATTAATTTATAATATGATAAAAAGTCTTGAAGGATTCTGAGTTTGGTAAGTTTATCAATTATTTTAATGAAATTGAGTATAATGTAATACTAGAGATACTTTGTTTTGTCAATTCTATTATTAATATATATATATATATAATGAATTAATAATCAAGACAAAATAATTGGGAGTTATAATTGGATGGTCAAGTGAGCAATTAAGATGCACTGATCAGTTTGTAAATAGCTTACACTTGGTTAACATCAGTAAATAAAGATATAATTAGGCTTTATTTATAGTAATATTGTTTAATTCATTTCTTTCTTTGTTTATGGCATCATTTACTTTTGGTTTGAGTTTTAGAATTCCTTTACTCTTCTTAAGCATTGTGCATTTAATTTATTTGATTAAAATATGCATAGTTCATCATTAAACGTAAAACATTGAGTAAAAAAAGAAGGGCTAAAACTGATTTTGATTGCTGTTTTGATTTAACTTGGAATATTGGTCTAATATCTTATTATGTAATCAATAAATATAAAAGTAGAGTTGTTTAATATACTTTATTGAATATCAGACCTTTTAAATACAATATCTAGGAATGATATTATGTATTTACAATGCTATTTGGATGTTTTATAGTGGAGTACAATTGCATTAAAGAAAATCTGATAAATACTAATATCAATTGGTATGAAACAGGAATTTATATAGGTGAGTGTGTTCGCAAAGTTGTGTTTTATAATACAGATAACTCTAATAAATCTAAAACGAATTGATTGGTTATCTATTAATTGGTTATATGCATTTATAATTATATGGTTATTTTTGTTAATAACTATATTTTTGGAAATAATATTTCTATATAGATTATCTGTTTAAACTAATAAATACTTTACTAGTAGTAATCTTGAAATAAAGATGCAGTTTGGAAATAATATAATTGGTCAATTTTGGATTTGTATGTTTTTGTTTTGTTTTGCAGGAGTACCAAGTTACACAATGGTTAATTTGTGTGTTTATTTGGATAATGATTAAGGATAATAAGATTATTTACTAGCAATAATTTTAAGTGTGTCTTATACAGTAATGTATATTGTGTACACAATATATAACAAAGAAGTATTGATATAATTCATTTTGAATTTAAACTATTTTGATCAATTTAATGAATATCTTAATTAGGATAGACATGTACTTAGTTTCTCATCTTCAAGAAGTTAACAAAAATATGTATACTCATTAAAAGAAAATTCACAAAAGAATAATCTTTTATAATATCCAACATAAATGGTAAAGATTTCAAGCACTTATTATTTACCTGATGAATATGTTATAAGAAGACATCAAACTGAAGTCAATATTATTTCAAATAAATAAGCTACAATCACTGAAGTAGCTGTTTAAGAACCTACAATTAAACAATGTTTTAATTGTATCCAAAGATAAGGTAGTGTTGTCTATATGCCATGTGGTCATGGGGGAATGTGTACAGAATGTGCTACTTTATGGTTTGAATAAAACAAAGAGTGTCCCATTTGCAGGAGTGTAATTATTATTATTATTATTATGAATTAGTTAATCAAGGCTATACTTCAGATAGTGTAGATTGATGAACAGACTGTTAAAGTAGTAGGAATAATTGCTTAAAACTGAAATTTTATACACTTATTTGTTACTTATTAATTAAATTTTATGAAATAACCCATCTTAAATAAAGGATCAAAACCTGAAAAAAATCCAACTTCTTATAATAATGATGGATTTGGAAGGGATACATATATCTCTTATAATAATGGTGGCAACTTTGGAACTGAATTCAGATTTCTAACTGTCCATTAAAACAGAACCGGAATGAATATGATGCCAAGTCCTGCTTCCAGAGCTTATGAAGTACCTTAAAGATTATTCTATTAATGTGATGGAACTGGAAGAGATACATATGTGTTGTATGAATGATTTCTTGTATATAGATTAAATGTGTAAGAGAAGTACTCTCCTTTGCAAAATTATAAAAGAATGCTTAGAAGTTCTGATCAATTCTTCTCCAGTCCAAAATACAGATATGAATTACCACCACTTGCTAGAGAAAAGTTTAAGAGAACTTAATAATCTCAAAGAAGTCTCATTAGTCGATTATCATAACCAAAGCTGAAACAAAGTTGTTGAATTATATTTAATTTGATAACTATTGATTGAATAATTTCCTTCTTTTGATGTTTATTAATGGTTCCATTCTCTATTCTAATAATGATCATCAAAATCAATTGAATTTAACTTCTACAGTCTAATTAAATAGAAAATATAGATGTATATCCAAAATTAAATTAATCTAATCTTGTTATTTTGTTATGAATTTTAATATGTAGTATAGTTTTATCCTATTAATAAAATATTAATTTATACATTCTATTTTTTTAAGGAATATATAAATGAATTAAAGATCTTCATTAATAAATAATTTAGTGTATTTAATTAGTTTTTAAGTTTAACAGGCTAACAATAATATTGATTATGATCATATTAGATTGTTTAATTTAATTGCTAAAAGAATGATGCATTAATTGAATTATTGATACACAATTAAATAATAATAAAAAGACATGACTGAATTTTTGTAAATGAGAAAACCTTTTGTATAATTTTATATATTTACTTCAATAAATTAACAATTATTAAATCTCATTTCTTGATAGTATAATTCAACAAATATCTTAAAATTAAAGTTTAAATTCTATTCTCTTTGAAATAGAAATGATTTAAATTAAATAATTAAATAACTGATTTTTTATGTATATAAATTATAAAGTGGTTAAGTGCTATTACGATACTGAAATAGATTTTTTATGAAAATCAAGAAACTTACTTAATAAGATAAAAAAACTATTTAAGTATACAAACTTGCTGTTGTCAAATATTCTTGATTAAGATAATTTATAAATATAATCAAATAAAAAATTGATCGTTCACGTATTCCTAATTCATCTCTAGATATCCTTATTGTCCCTGTCTATTCTGATAAATTAGGCTTTTCTTTACCTGCAAAATTGCCATATATGCCAGTATCTGAAGATTCAATTGCTGAAACTGTATTCTAAGCTAATCGCATTTGTTAAAAAATTAGATGTGAAAAAAGTAGAATTGAAGAAAGTGATCCTTTAGAAACTGAAAAATTTTATGGTATTTCAATATGATCTATCTCAGTTACATCTTCATGGGTTTTATTCATTGTTGGAGTCATATTGTTTGTTTTGGGTTTTTCATATGAAGATGTTAAATCAACATTGACATTGCTTGGTACTATTTTCATTGTTTTACCTACACTAATATCAATTATTGTTGTTATTATTAGTATAACAAAATCACCTAAATTAATTGATCTTGAATAGGAATGTACAAATAAATTAGGAGAGTTCTTTGAAGTTCAAACTCAATAATATAGAAAGAAAGGATTGTAATGGTCAATAGGTGATTAAATTTTGTGGATTTAGTTGGAAAAAATATGACTATTAAATTATTAATTTATATAACAAATAATGCAATAAATAAAAAGGAATATTCAATTAAATTAATAATATACAGAAGCAGAAAGGTATGATTAGAACTTGAAATCAATCAGCAGAAATACATGGTGGCATGAATCAAAATCTAAATATGATAAAGTTAATGAATTAAAATTCATGAATAAAGTGTAACGTGCAATCTGTTAATATGTGTAGCTATTCTAAAGAAGTAGAAAATGCTTATTAAGAATTGAAGAAAAGAAGAAATTGTATGCTCAAAGATCTTTATGAAAAAGAAGCACGTGAATGGGAATAAGAATTAAGAGCCAAAGGATTAGCTATTTACAAAAACAAATTATGAATTATTAAAATAAATATATATATATTTATTATGATGAAATATATTTCGTTCATAAATCTTATTAATTTACATATTTCATTAATTAAATCATAAATATCATATTATTCTCTAAACTAATTTCTAAAACACATAATATTTCTGTCCTTTAAATATTCTTAAAAGGTATAAATCAAAGAAATCTCAAAAATTTAATATAATTCTTAAAATCAAATGTAAAAATAATAAAGGCTTCACAAATGATATGTTTTAAATTAAAGAAAATTATTTCAATTCTTAGAAAAAGTATAATATAATAATTTATTAATTCTCCTTTTTTAAATTGAGATTTTAATGGATATTATAACTGATAATTAATAATCATGTAGCTAAAAATTAAATTTTATTTAAATCCTAAAGAATATAAAATGAAGGAAAATATTAAATATTCTCGAACCTATTAAAAGATATCTGATGAATAGAAAAAAAAACTATTGTAATTAGTTTGCCATTTAGGCTTTAAGATAAAGGCAGTATTTTTATATAAAAATTCTCTATAGGCAGCCAAAAAATTAAATATCAAATATGCAGCTGCCAAAACTTATATAATTTACTACAGGGAAAATGTTATGAGGTCCAAAAATTAAATCAATTCCAAATCAGAATGTTAGATTGTACCACTTTCATCATAAAAGTGCAAACTAAATATTGTATCAAAATTAGGAGGAGATGTAGTTAGACAAACCTACTATGAATATCCCACAATCACTTAAGAATGATTTTATTTCTAAGTTATTTTATATATGTACAATTTCTAAAATCAACCAACTATGTATTTTCTTATACATTTCAAAATAATGAGTTTAAATTTGATAGGTTGTCTATTTTATATATTGCATGTCTCAATTCCAATTTTAATTAGTCAAACCAAAGAAAATTACCTTCAATTTAAATCAATTCAGAAAATTCCTCTGCTTTTTATAATAACCAATTTTCTTAATTTTGGAGTCTTTTTTCAAAGAAATGATTTAAAATTCATTAAGTTGTAATAATTATAGGACACAATAGATTCTAAGCATTAAAAGCAAGAAAATATTCAATTATTGATACTAAACAGTAATAATTTCTATTATTTGATATTAATTCTCTTTAAACCCAAGAGAAACATATATATTAATTTATAATTTTAGGAAATAAAAGATAGGGCTTTTTTGAGAGATAATGAGAAAAAAAAAATTATTTAATCATTTTCATTTATTAATTAATATATGAATATAAATTAATCATTATTAAATGTTACAATTAAAAGTTTATAAAATAAAAAATAAATTATTAAAGAAATTTCACATTCATAATTTATGTCTCTCAAATTTAAATTCCATTAAACTAAGTTAATTGGATGATAAAACAGATTGTATTATCTTTAACTAGAGTAAAAACTTTATTCTTAAAAAAATTAAATATTAATAAATCAATAATTAATACAAACTTCACTTAAATTTATTAGAAATAAATAAATAAAATAAAGCTAATCTTATGAAAATTATTCATAAAAACAATCTGGATGTACTTTTATTGATTTAATTTACAGATTCTTAATGATTAAATAGAAAAATATCTAAATATTAGAAGCTGAAATATTTAAATTTATCAGAGGAATCTTATACAATATAGGGTTAAGAGTATGATAATTAAAGTATAATAAATAATAAAAAAATAATATAAAATATCATAAAGGTATTCTTTAGTTAAAGACATCTAATTAATCCTTGGTGTATATATATTTACAATTAATTTAATACATTCAATTTAGAAATTGAATAATTTACAAATAGTTCTTAACATAGTTTTAGTTTTGGTTTATTTTAGATATTTATTATTCAAAAATCAGAATACAAGAGTTTACATATTTTTACAGAGTTTATTTATAAAATTAATTTTTTATATAAAAATTACTGAAAATAATAAAAAATTATATACTTAATAAATTATAGTATGTATGTTTTGATCATGACAATTTTATATATAGCCCTCAATTTGGTAAATTTTAACAGATTTTGTAAAAATAGAGTGGCAATTTCATATATAACAGATAATTTATAATAAATCAATGTTCTTTGGAAGATTCAATTCTTCTATTTAGGTATAACCTGAGATATTCAAAATATTGAAATATCTAAAGAGGAATTTAATATTTAATGAAATAATATTTTATTGCTTGCAGACCATATGAAAAAGTACCCGCATCTTTAAGAAACTCTCTCATACAATTGGTATTTATAAAGGGTTTTAAAATAAAACATGTAATATATTCATTCAAAAATCTTAAAGGCAGCTAAAAGACTCAATATCAAGTATCCAGCAGCCAAATCAATCATTATTTATCACAGAAAAAATGTCATCAAATAGAAAGTCAACATCACAAAATAAAATTAATGCCAAATAGTTCCCATAATTTAGTCCAAAAGCTCAATAACAATAATATCTAGCGTTGGAGGAAACTAAATCACTTCTAAAATACTGTTTTAATATGAAATTCGAAATGATTCCTAATATATTTTAACATCTATACCATAATGAAATTGTTAACTATATATTTTATTTTGTTTGTAGTCTGTAATTTTTTAAACTCAATTACAGGTTGATTTAGTATTATTTCTTATCCCTTTTGTAAATTGACAAATGAACGTAAGGTAAATTTTAAATATAGAAATTACATTCCATTAAAATTTTTTTGATAACAAATCACTTAATGAGATCAGAATAATTCGATAATAACAAAGAATAAATATGAGTAATTGACTGTAATTCAGAACATTTCTTAATTCTTGTAAAGTATTCATTTAAGACACATTATCCCTTCATTACACTCATTAATTGAAAAATCATAAAATTATAGTATATAGTATACTCTTTTAATTAATAATAAAAAGAATGAAACATCACTTTATAAGACCTTCAAAATTAGAGATAATGAGAAAAAATAATTGAAATAGTAAATTTCTGTAAAAGCACATTTGGAATAGTTTTAGAATAATTTTACTCATAATAATAATAGAGATCATATTTTAGCCAAAATTAAATTAGGTAAGAAAATATATTAATTTTTTATATATAATAATTATAATCAGTTATTGAATTTTTTGTTCAAATATTACTATTAAATTAATTTCTGTTAATTAAATACTGAAAATGTGTTTTAAATTTATTAAAAGACTTATAGATAGAACTAAAATTTAGAAAAATATGACAAACTCAAATTAATCATAATAATTATGAGATATTTTTATAAAAATAAGTTATATTAAATAAATAAAATAGAATTGTGATAAATCTTTAAGATACTCTTTAATCATATTCAATATACTTAAAAGATAAGAAAATTATATATAAAATTCATCTCTTAGAATTTTTAGTTGTGGTTTCAAAAGGATTTAATTTATAAGCCTATTTCTTCTTATTTTTATTTAATGTTGCTGCTGTAATTTCAGTAACATTTCTTTTATGTTTTGATTCTTTGATTTCTTTAATTTCAGATATTTCTTTTTTTTCTATTTATAGTTCTTAAGATTATTATTTTTAATGACGAGATGATTTTCTCTTATTATTTCGAGATTACACAATCTCTTCATAACTTCTTAAATCAAATACTAATTTATGATTTTATTAATCATCAACTTATTCAGGCTATTAATGAATTTCAATCTTAGTTTATTATTGATTTTCATTTAATTTTTAGATATCAATTTCTTTTTCTATATTTTTAATTTTAACTTTGGATTATATACCATATAAACATTCTTATTTTTTATCAAAATATTTTTAAAAAATAGGTTTTGTTTATCCAGTTAATCGTTTAAGAACTTAACTTCCAATATCTTTTAATTATTATTAATTATCAAATGCATCAAATAATTTCTTTCTTATAGTATAAAAATATTATATTAAATCCATTATTTATTAAATTTAAAATAATATTTTTACTTTATTTCTATTCTTTAATCTTTCAAATTTACCTTAATTAACAGTATTATCTATAGGTGCTGCTACTTACCAATTAAATATTTAATAAATATCTTAAATGAAATCATCAATTTAAGATTAAGTTTCATTAAATTTTTTAAGATCCTTTATCATTGCATATAAACTTATCAAAATGATATAAGATCTTAATTTATAAATTTATTTAAATGGAAATTGTAAATATCTATCATGAATTTCTATTAATCTCTAAATATTCAAAATTTAATCTTTTGTTTAAGTAGATTCTATTGTTATTAAAATTAATTTATCCTTCATATAAGCATATAATTCATCCTTTTTTATCTTTGATGCTTATTTTAATAATTCTTCTATTTAATGAATGGCTTTATCATTCTCACCTATTCTAATCAAACCTTAAACTTATAAGATATATTTGCTATATTTTTTAAAGAGAATAGAAGCATGATATTTAGTAGGTTAACAAAAGAATTAATTTTAAAATGATGAACCCAATACTTCATTTAGACTTTAAAATTAATTTAAATCCAATTATCCTCTTAATTATTATTTACTTTTAATTTTATGAAAGGCTCTTTTTACTTATTCAATGATATTCATCTTTTTTGCTTAATAATGTGATTAGATTATAAAATTATTGAGTTTTGCATTAGTTAAAGTTCTATTTGATCTTTCTATAAATCTTAATGCACTTAAATAGGATCCACAAAATTGAAATATACATCCAATAATAAATTACAATTTAGCAATACATTTTCTTCTAAATTATTTACCCAATTTGTATTATTTATTCATTTCAGATGAATATTTCATTGCAATTTTCATAACAGCACCAACATCATCTTGCAATACATAAATATTGAGTTGATATAAAACTAATTCAATAACTTCATCTGCAAATATACCATATGATCTCATCATTAATTTCTATGCTCTTCTCAAACTTTTCAAAGCATTATCTTAATCATGAGAATCAAAATAACTCATTCCAAGTAGAAATTCTACTTTAGCCAAATTACTTGTAGATAGATTTTCAAATTTTCTTTCTTTCAAATATTATGGAATTTCTTATTAAATACATTATTAATCAGCTTCCTTTTTTTATTTCTATTATTAAATATATTCATCTTATGGAGTTTATTATATAATAGATTCTGGAAAGTATTAATTGTAAATAGTTAAACTCATTTCTAAATTAAGCATAGCAGAAATAGGTTAAGAACTCAATCTAGCAATCTCTCCACTTATCATTAATGAATATCCATATAATAAAGAAGCAGTATGAAAATTCTTCAATTAAAAACCTACTATTTTTTAGATTTTTGTAATTGCCTCAAAATAATGATTAGAATTTAAATAAGATTGAGCATACATTGTTTATACCATAACATACTTCTTTTATTCAATCAATCCTTTAGCTGAATTTTTACCTCTTAATCTATTATTCAATTTTTATTTCAATTCAAGTTATCTTGTCATACATCTTTATAATTAATTCAATATAACTAAAGGTTTTCTTTGTGATATTGATAAAATTTGAAATAAGATAGAAATATGAAAATTATCATAACTATCTTCATTAATACTATTCACTATAAGTATTGCTTTTTCTATACATTATGATAATTCTTAAGATTTGACTTCCCATGAATCATCTTTCATTGTCTTGATTGTACTAAAAGCATTTAAAATAATAATCTATGCTTATTGTAATTTAGATAAACTTTAAAAATTTAATGTATTATTTAATTCATAATAGTATTATTCATTTTGATAAAAGAGAGATTAATAGAGTATATCTTTATAAATAGATTCATTTTCACTTAATTTATCTTTATTCTTTGCTAAATTATGGTATAAATTTTAAAAGTCAATTTCAAAAGTTGATAAATAATTTTCATTAGTATTTTCTTCATTAGATATATCAGATTAACTTAAATTAATTTCATTTAAATTAATAACTTCAACTTATTCATTTTTCTTTTGACTTTCATTTTAATTTTATTATTATTATTTATTATCATCATCATTTTAAGTTTCTAATTTATATTCATAAGTAGATATTTACTTTTATAAAGATTCAATAATAGATTAAAGATTTTATAAGATAGTTTCTGCTGAATCAACTTTGGTTGTAAATAGAACCATTTTAACAAATTCAAATAAATACTTATCAGAATTATGACTAAAACGTTCCTCAGCCATATGAAGATAATTATCACCTTGTTCTTAATCATCCTTATCATTTCCTCCATCCATCATCTTTATGAACTTTTTTCTCTATGCTTATATAGATCTTAATGTAGTTTGACCAATTCTTTTAAAGTAGATTATTAAATCACAAAGTGCAAATAAATCTCTTTTCAACGCCTTTCTATAAGCTGTAATCTTTTTCTCTTCTACACTCTTCAATAACATTTCTTGATTATGATAGAAGGGAAGCATACTCTTTAATCTTCCAAAAGATTCCAATTTAAACCCTTTACTCTTTACACAATAAAAGATAGTGGAAAGTGTAAAATTAAGTCTAAAAATATACTTTGAATAACAATTATATAATATTTAAAGTAGATTTAGAGTTAGTTTCTTATGCAAATGAGGTGATAATTCTTTATTATCTTTAGTCAATGCTACTTGCAAATCTTTTAATGAATAATCTAATTTATCATAAAATAATGCAATTCTATAAATATTTGGAGCATCAAATTAAGGAGGTCTATCAAAAAGAAATGTAGTATTCTATATGAATACTAAATATTAATTAAGTTCTGGGAATTGTTATTGTACAAGTATATGGAATAAAAGACATTAGAATCTTTCTTATTCTTCAATATCTACAATTGTTATAACTTCTAACATTTCTTATTATCTTGAATCAAAGAATTCCACCTTATTCTTAACTGGAGATGGAGATTCCTTTTCTGCAAATATAGTTTATTTTCTACGTACTCTCTTTTCTACTTATTTTATTCTAACTATTCTTTCTACTGGCATAAGTTTTTCAAATGCATTAAAATTGTTAATACTTTCTTTATCTGCATTAAAATAATTATCATTAGAGAAGAAAGTAGAGAACCTTGAGAACTAGTTTGCATCATTAAATTTTTCAGGTATGATGTTGTAATAATGAAATTCACTTGAAGTTATTAAGATTCCATTCATTTTTACTTCACCAATATAATCCTTATAATCTACTCTCATTATCAAAGAATAATAATGACTAACTTAATTTTTTATTAATTCTACTATTATTGCCTTTACATGTACTACATGTTCATATTTTTTGAAATAATTAATATCGTCTTTCGTAGGTTTTGACTTAGTCTTTTTAACTGGTTTTTCTGGTTATTTTTCTTCTTCTTAAATGATCTAAACCATTGCATCATCTTATCTTTCTTAATTTGTGTACATAGTAGTTTAAACAACATGAATTGATCTCTTAGTTGAGTAGTCTTTATTTCCTTAATTGAATTGTATTTCTTCTTCTTCTTCTCTAAGTTTCTATTATTCAATGATAGTTTTTTCTATCTATTATTGTATTCCAGCTTCTCTGTCAGCCTTTTTTGCACAGCAAGCTCCCATATTTACGGTTTTTAAATTTATTTATATATTGAAATATGAAAATAATATGTCCATTTTATAAAGACTTTTAAAAAATCTTCTATTTTTCAGAATCTTATTTTAAATGAAATTCTTATTGTATCTATTTATCAATCATAATCATTACATTATAAAAGGAAATAAATTACATAAAATATATAAGTTCATTTTCGAGTAATCTTTTGAAATGGATTAATTTTAAGTTTCTATTAATCTTTGTTTCCTTTTTATTTTGAATTTAATATTGGTGATTTCACAGATAATCTTGAAATTTCATTAATTGGTGTCATATTCAACTAAGCCATTGAAGGCATTCCAGTACTACATTTTGTATTAGTATTATCTTTTATATTATATGAAATGTGCAAATTGCCATTTCTTTCCGTTTCCAAATTATCATCAAAGATCTATGATTTCTATGTTTATACAACATCAAATTATTAACTGATTTAATTTGATTTCTCAGATATTAATTAAATACTCATATTATCTTTATTTTTTAAATTACTTCTTCTTGTATTTGTTGATCTAATATTATTTATATAAATACTTTTGAGTTTCTTAATACTCTAATTCAGTTTATGTAATAGATTTATTTTATATTACTGTAGATTTTCTAGGTCTTACACTTTAATGACTCAAAAAACCAAATAAACATGATTATCTAGTTTCATTATGACTTTTTTTTTTTATTTACTCTTTTTCTGTAGTTTTAATAATTTATTTAAAATTTTTTATAGCTACTGATTTTAATTTGGTTGGATTAGATAAATGTTAAATAAGTTTATATCTGATCTTTTGAAATTTCTCAATTACTTAACTCATCTCTTCTAATTAATATATAATTTATTTGCCAAGTTTCAATTACAAAACTGTAAATTTATTTGTAGTTGATTTATATGGAATATTACTCCAAGAGATCATTTCATTTATTGTTTAAATAAATTAATCTATCAAATTCAATTGATCTTAATATTCTTTCTTTTTCTCTAATTATATCCAACAATGAAATATCAAAATTTAACAACGTAATTGTCTTATTTCTTTTTAAGGAAATATGAGAAATCTATCATAAATTTCTATAGCTAATTTTAAATAATTTATAGCTTAAGGATAATTACTATGAGATGCATTATAGATACCTAATTTCTATAGAGTATAACCATAACATTCATCTACTTTTCTTTTTTTGAGAACATTATGTAATTGATTTAGTTTATCCTATAATTTATCATAATCTTAATGACGAAATAATGAATAAATTTTTATTAAATGATTAAAAATAACTTAATTTACTTAATTTTATTTCTCTTCTATTGCCTATCTAAGAAATTAATTATTAAAATATGGTTTCACAAGTTCAGATAAATATACAGTATGATAATTAAATAATGTTATTTGTCCTTTATTGATTGAATTTATTGAAAGTGCCTTAGTTTTAATAGCAGATATCAATTTCATAATTTTCATTCTAATATGTATTTATAAAATATATGAATTAGTTCTAGATTAATTGAAGGTTTTATTGGCTTTTTAATAATATCTAAGGGAACTCAACATCATACCATTACATTCAAATATAGCTGCCATTATCAATTACAAACGAGCAATATACCTTGATTTAAAAAATGTATTTTTTCTATATTATTCTTTGAATTTCTATTGATACTCATAACAAATTTCACCTGCTGCTCCACTATCATCTTATTCTACCAATATTCGTAATATTTCAATTATTACTTCAATTACTTCATCTGATAAAATATCAAATTTCTTTTATCTAGCTTATTTTACTTTCCTTAAACATTTTAAAGCATTCTCTTTATCATGAATTGTAAAATACACTTTACCCAAATGAAAATCTAATACATTCATATTCTCACATGCTTAATTATCATAATTAAGAATTTTAGAAGTATATTATTTACCACTTTCCATTTATTCTTTAGTCACTTATCGTTAAGTTTCATCCTCAATATAAACAATCTTACTATTGGGAAAGTATTAATCATACAATAATTTAGATATTTCCAAATTAAGCATTGCTGATACTGATTGTAATGTCTTTTCACATAATAATCCATTTATAAATAGTGATTGTGTATATAGCATATAATTTTTTAAATTAAATTTCAATTAAGATGATAAATCATATTGCATCAAATATATTGCTTTATTATAATGATGTTCACTTATATAATGATCAATAAAAAATAAATCTAAAAAGATTGCTTTTCTCATTTCAATAATTCCATTAAATTTTTAATTTCTACTAAGTTTAGGTTTAACCTATCTTTTTCGTTTATAATTTTATTCTTATATCATAGATTTTAAATGATTTAAAATATTAAATGGTTTATCTCTCATTTTTGTGATCAACTCTAACAATAAATAATAATGAAATGAATCTTAAGATAAAGTCAGTTATGTCACATTCTTTGATATGGAAAGTAATGATGTCTACTATTCCAAACTATAACCTTCTTTAACAACTGAATTTAATTTTCTCCAAATTGAATAATGTAATTAAGCATATGCTATTAAGATTTAATTTTTAGAAATTTCAAGAAATTAATCACAAATTACATTAAAATTTTGATTATAAAAGAGAGATGAGTATATCATTTAATAATACAAGTATTATTCTTAAGTTAAGTCTTTTTTCTTTTTCCTTTCTAATAGAAAATTAAATGACTACAATTCAATAGGTTCTTATTCATCATCATCATCATCTAATTTTACTTAAATTACATTTTGGGAGACTTACTATTATTATTCTTACATTTCTAATTCTCTTTATTATTTTTCTTATTCAATTGTTGCAATTTCTTATTTTATCAATTTCTCCAAAGTCATTATAATTGATTTTATTTCTTCAAGTATTTAATCATATGAATTTGTTTCAAAGAATTTTAATCTAACCAAACCCTAAAATAGTGAATCAGTATTATCTTAAAATAATTCATCATACATTATTATATATTTACTATAATAAGTTTCTCCTTCAGGTAAATTCTTTTTCTTTCTTCTTAATTTTTTAATTTATGCCATCTCTTTACTTAAATCTTTAAAAAATGCTATAATATCTAATACAGCAGCAAAGTCTCTATCAAAATCTCTATAAAAAACATTAATTTTTTATTCATTTGCAGTTTTAAATTTGACTTAAAAATCTTTACCATCCAAATCTAATAAATTCTATATTCTTCCAAATGTTTATAATTTAAATTTCTTTACTTTGCTAACCCAAAATACTGTATTTAATGTTATATTCAATCTATATAGATATGATTTATATGAATTATACAATATTTACAATAAATTTAAAGAAAGTTAAAGATGACAAATATGAGATAATTACATTTTTTTAGAATGTAGATATTCACTCAATTCTAACAAACTATAATCAAAATGTTCATAAAAAATAAGGATTCTATGAACTTCTTACTTATCAAGAGATGGTTTCTCATTAAATAAAAAGTAAACATCATTAATAGTAATCAAATATTTAGTTATTTTATGACTGTATTATTGAATCATAAGAGCTATTAATATTTGATTTAAACGAGGTGAACATTCAAAATCAAATACATGTATTAATTCCATCATTTCAGCTGCTTCTCTTTTCTTTTTTCTTTTTTATTTTTATGGACCTCCATTTACAATTTAAGTATTCATTATTTTACTTTGTCTCTTAGTAAAAAGTTATGGACTATCTTCATCTTTTTTGTCTGATTAAGTATTCCTTTTCACTTCTAACAATTGATTAAAAGATTATAAATTTGAGTTTAACTATAGGTCCACATTGAAATATGTATCTAAAAGAAAGAAAGGTTAAAATTAACTGTTGCTTATAGCATCTTCAAATTTTATTGGACTTAATGTAAAAGGTTATTTGGGTTCACAAAGAATAAGTGCTTTACAGTTAACACTATACTGATAATCTTAGTATGAAAATGTTATTGTCAACTCATAAGATGTTGTTATGTCTTCTTCTTTTGATAAAAGAATATATGCTTGTATTTTTAGATCTGAATACTCTAAGATTTTCAGATAATTGTCATCTCTTTTTTAGACCGGTTTTTTCTTACCTGTCTTTTTTTTTTATTTCTCACCCTCTTCATCATCAGATCGACTTATAGCCTTTTTAGAACTACTATTCAAATATTAAAGGTCAGGTTTTTAACTTTATTCCTAATTAGAATCTTCTTAATCCTCATTCAATCCTTTATTATATTCAACTTAATTAAGAATCTCATCTTCTTGTACTGCCAATTTTATCTAATTTTCAATTAAGGCTTCTTGTCCCTTTTTTGCTTTACTACAGGTTATTCCCATCAAACAATATTTATAAGTGACCTAAACTTTAATTTTATTATATCATTTATAAAGAACAATCATTTTTAAAACAATGTTGTTAATATATATATATTATTATTATTATTATTATTATTAGACTATGAACAAGTAATGAATTATTATATATATACAATCATTCAAAACTCATTAACTACATAATTTTCATTTTCATTCTATTTTCATCATAAAAATATCTGTAATTTTAATTAAACTACAATTTGTACTCAAATTCCATAAATGAAGAAACAAAATATCCACAAGAATAATTATCTTTCTATTTAATATTATTCATCATATAACATTTTCTCATATCCAAATTTAAAAATCTTCCAATAGCCTTACTTAAATAACCTGGTGTTGCCCTTTTCTTTTTTGTAGATTTCAAAGAATCAAACAACAATATTTCCTCTTTCCTTAAATCAAATAACAAAAAAACCCAATGCATATTATTAATATTAACAGGGAAACCAATCTTTGTATAAATCTACTTCATCTCATAATTTAATTCTTTATAAAATAATAACTCAGTTTATAATAATCCCTCAGCTTTTTTCATATAAGTTGTCTCATCCTCATATAATCCAAATGAAGATGTAACATAACTAGGTATAAATAAGATTCTAGGTATATTCATTCTCTCCTCCAACTATAACATATTAACTTTTATTTCACTCTTCTAATTTAAATATTCAACAAAAGTATCAATCAAACTAGATGTTAACCATTCCTTTGAATTATTTCTTAATATATTGACATCTCTATCACTTAATGATTAATTGTATACAATTCGGTTACCTTAATACATTTCCCTTAGTTTTTCGTTATCATTCTCCAATGATTTACTTCTTATTATCTAATTATTCTAATCCATTATAATAATAATCTTTGCTCTTGATTAAGTATTCTCTTATAAATTAAATGATTTAGAATTCTATTTACTTTCTATTTCTTATAATTTACCTTAAATGAACACTCCTTAAATCTTAATCATTTCTGATTTACCACAATACTCTATCCCTTCTCCATCTAAGAGATACTCTTCTTTTGTAATATCTATTCTAAAAATCCCTTCCTAAATTAAAAATTTTGGATTTTTATTAGAATCAAATGATTTTTTGTAAAATTTACCTTTAATTCTCTCTACAGATTCATGTTTTATATATGAATTACTTTAACAATAAAACCGTATATGATTCTATAAAATCAGTCTATCAAATTAATGATGTTTAGTATTTATTTCTATAAATTAAATTTTGTTTTGTATTAAGATGTTATCAATAATACTTTTCATTCCATTAATAAGTAATGTTACATTATTCTTTTATTTCTTTTATATTTTCTCTTAATTATTTTATACGAAATAACCAATAGGTAATTGAAGAAATTGTTAACCTCTAAACATTCTACAGTTTCTCAAATATATTATAATAAAATATATAAATCATCTCAAACTAATTACTTATTTTTAATATTTATAAATCAATAAGCCTAATTTATCTAAATGTTAATTAATATGAATTGAAATATTAAAATTATGTCACAATTCCAATTTATTTTCAAAATATAATGAATACACTCTATCCTTCTAAATTTTGGTCAATGATTAATTGATATACCTTTTTAATTCATATTGAACTTATTCTACATAATAATATTAATAATAAATGTTTATCATTACATTAATTACGTCAGCGTTCGGTTTGAGATTTCAATCTTAAACTTTTTATGATTTTGTCAACTCTCAACAGTCTACATGGGTTTCAGGACATAATGAAAGATGGGAATAATTCAATGAAGCCACATTAAAAACTTAGATGGGAACATTCTTAGATGAACCAGATTTTATGAAATTACCAGAGTCAACTGTGTAATTTGAGAATTTAGAAATACCAGAAAGTTTTGATTCCAGAGAATAATGGCCAAATTGTGAATCCATAAAAGAAATTAGAGATTAATCAACATGTGGTTCATGTTGGGCTTTTGGTGCTGCTGAAGCCATGAGTGATAGATTATGTATTCAAACTGGATAACAAACCAGAATATCAACTGAAGATTTATTAACTTGCTGTGGAATTACATGCGGAATGGGATGTAATGGTGGATTCCCAAGTGGTGCATGGAACTACTTTAAGAATAAGGGACTTGTCACAGGTGATCTTTATGGTGATGATACCTGGTGTAGACCATATACTTTCCCTCCATGTGATCATCATGTTGATGATGGAAAGTATGGACCATGTGGAGAATCATAACCAACACCTGCTTGTGTTAGATCATGTACTGCTCAATCTGGAAGAAACTATGAATCAGATAAAGTAAGATCTGTTGATGCATATTCTGTTTCATCAAAAGTAGAATAAATTTAAAATGAAATCATGACATTTGGTCCAGTTGAAGTATAATATCATTCTCTATTTTAGGCATCATTTACAGTATATGAAGACTTTTTAACATACAAATCTGGAGTATATCAACATGTTGCTGGAGCTAGTTTGGGAGGACATGCTGTTAAAATCATTGGTTGGGGTGTTGAAAAAAATGTTCCATATTGGTTAGTAGTAAACTCTTGGAATGAAGGATGGGGAGAAAAAGGATTATTCAAAATCTTAAGAGGATCTAATCATGTTGGAATTGAAGGTGGAATTTATGCAGGTAGATTAGCTTGACATAATATTCACATATAATTTAAATAAAATAAAAAGTAATCTTATACAAATTATATTATTATATTATATATCCCTTATTAATTATTTAAGTAATATTTCCTAAATTGAATTTAGTAACATATATATTATTAAATAACTAAATATAATCATAATTAGTTCTGAATCCTGCAAAAATTAAAATTAAGAATTACTCTAAATTGTTTTAATGATATTTTATTTAAAATCATATGTATTTCTATTATAATTGCAATACTATTTAGTTTAACTTTTTTGTAGTAAAATTCATAAATAACTTGAATTAATGTAATTATTACTGGTATTTATATTATTAAGTTTATATTTATTCTTGATATTTTAGAAGAATTTATGAAGGATTTATTCTCACATTCTGGAAACTTTGAATATATTGTATTACCAAAGGAAATATGTTTATTGAGCAAATTTGATAAATCTGTTTAATTATATTTGAATTGATATAATTTTATGGTAATATCATTTTTTATAATAAGAAATATTTTTATTATTCTTTAATTAAGAAACTAGAAAAATCTAAAAGGATTCTCAATAATATGAAATACTCTTATAAATATTTAAAAAATAAATAAATCCAATTAAGTAAAAGTAAATAATTTTTATTAGATATAAGTTTTATATATTATTAATATATATATAATAGAGTTTCATTTAGATTTTGTATTAAGAATGTAACATATTCTCAAAATAATCAGTTAAATTATATCAGATTATATAACATTAAAATGTATGATAACTTGAGAACAATTGGAATAGATTAAATTAAATATATTATAGTTTGGTATAAATAGAAAATGAGAGAATAATAAAATAAAAAAGATTAATATTTATAACTATGTCACGTTCAAATATTCCTAGATAATTGCCACGTAGATTTTTGAAATTATTATTTCAGCCTTATAGTAAAAGAGAGTAGGAGAAGGTGAAATGCCTTTTGGAGGATATTAGCAACTATCATAGCCAGCAGAGAAGAAGGTTGATTTTGCAAATTCAAATTTTGAATAACATGAAGAAAATGAAGACAATGAAGAAGAGGTAATTGTTTGAATATTGAGAAATAAAGAAATTATAACCTGCACCCAATCATGACAGTGGAATGACATTTAACAACTTTATGAATGATGATTTAATTTATAATTGTTTCTCTTTAGGAGATAGAATAGGAGCAAGAATAAATAGATTGTTACATTGTGATCAACCTAGAATCACCTTTGTCGATAAATTAAATAAGGTGGAATATGATTAAATAGTAAATCCATTTTCATTAAGTGAGAAAGATAAAGCTCAAATTACACCTGATAGAGTATTGTATTTAAATGATAATGTAGACAGTAGTTGTGAAGATAATTGGGACATCATAATTATAGATGGATACAAACATTTAGCATCCATTTGTAAGGATGCATGTGATAAATATTAAAAATGGATGTTATTTATATAAACCAAAAAATGAGGACAATTAACCAAGAGAATTCACAAATGCTGTTTATAATTATGAAAGCAATTGTATTACAAATATAATGGATGGAGAGAGGGAGAGAGTTACATGTGAATTAGAGTTGTTAACAGCTTTTTCTACTAATTTTTGTGATATGCGTATGGCTACCAATAGTAGAGCATAATGGAATGAGGAAATATTAATTAATATTCCAGCAGATGAATTCTATAAATCAGATACAATTATTTTATTTGAATTATTGGATTTTCATCCCATTTATTTATAATAGCGTAATAGTGAATTTTTGGATTCAGATAATTTTTATAGAATTGCATGGGGATATGCAAGACCAAATGGATTATGTAAATTACATTTAGGAATAAGTAAAATATAATTATATAAGTATTTGTTTGATACAAATAAATTGAAATCAGTAAGTAGAAGAGAATCAATTCCTTTAGTATATTTTGATTTTCTTTGGCTTGATAAAGTTGAATATGATGCAGTTTTGAATGTGTATTTGGGTACTGAACCAAAGCCTTAATTTATTGAGATTTATGGTAAGAGTTAAAGCACAAGTGTTTTTGAGATAGAAAGAGGAGATGAAGAAGCAAAAGAGAAGGTGAAACATTCTGTAGTAATGGAGAAAGTAATTGAATAGAGAGTAGAAGAAATTACAGATTAAGAAAAAATCAATTTAAGAAGACGTCGTTATCTTGGAGATAAGGAAGATCATATACCAGAAAAAATAGCTTATAAATTTGCTAGTGCTCCTTTGGGATGTTATAGATTAACTTTTAATAAATATGGTAATTATTTGGCATGTGCATGTACTTATAGAAATTCAAAAACTATTGTAAAATTATTTGATGTAGAGAATGGATAACATTTTGCAACATATAAAGGTCATAGGAATATCATTCATGATTTATAATTCTCACAGAATTCTTAATATTTAATAACAGTATCAAGTGATTATACAGCTAAAGTTTGGAGTGTACCTCAACATTCAGGAGATATAGTAAATGAAGAAGAATCAGATTTATTATAAATTTGTACTCTTTAACATCCATCTTTTGTTTATGCTGGTTTATTTTTGATGGATAATAAAATACCAGTAGTGGCAACATGTTGTTTTGATAGCAGAATGCGTATATGGTAATTTGAGTCTAATCAACAATTATAAATTATAGATGAACCAATTTAATAAGAAATCATTTCATATGATGGAATATCCTTTGATCAATTTGATAATTTAGGCAATCACAGACATCCTAATTGTATAGTATATGATGGTGCCAAATGTTTGTATGTTGGAGATTCATTGGGTAATATTCATTTTTTTGATATTAATCTCTCTGGTGGTAGTTATATTGCTAGAAGATTAAGTTTGATAGTAGTATAAGAAATTATTGGAAATCCAATTAATTCTATACAATTAATGCCTCCAGAATGTCAAGATCTCTTAATTCATACAAGAGATAATTGTATTCGTATTGTTGATTTTAAATCTGGAGATGGCAAATTTCATGATCATGAAGTTATATATGGTTCTGTTAATAATAGATTCTTTGGATCTTAATCTGTTAAAATTGCTTGTAGAAGTGTTCCAAGTCCAAAAGGAGATTATGTTTTATCAGGTAGTGAAGATGGTAAACCTCATCTATGGAGTAATTTAACATAAACATTACCTACTGATATATTTTAATTTAATGTTATTGGTCCTGTTGCTGATGTTGTTTGGAACTAAGGATATCATATGATTGCTATTGCTGGTTTTGGAGATGAACATCCAATCTTAGTATATGTTTGGGAAAGAGAAGGAGATCTCAATTTTATAGAAGCCAAAAAATTATAAGATGAAATTAAAATGAAAAATAGAGAATAAGAAGACATTATTTTTAATATCTAAGCAAAATAAACTCTCAGTCGCTTCTAATAGTCTATTTAAGCCTAAGGTCTCTTTTAACCATAATTTGCTTAATCATCCTAGATTCCATTTTAACCCTAATCCATATTCAATCAATAACAATAGGGTAATTAATCTAAAGCTAATACATAACCTGGACCTTTTGGATCATAAGGTCCATTTGGTTAACCATAATAATCATAATAATAAGTTCCATTTGGTTAATCATAGTAATAATAAGTTCCATTTGGTTAACCATAGTAATAATCATAATAAGGTCCATTTGGTTAACCATAATAATAATAAGGTCCTTTTGGTTAAACTTAAGGACCTTTTGGATCATAAGTAGATCCTAAATAAAATTCTGGTCCTTTTGGATAATCTTTATAATAAGGTCCTTTTGGTTAATTGCCTTTCTAATAATAATAGCAAGTACCTCCTAATTATCCAAACACACCTTATAATGCAAATTATCAAATGCCATTTTAATGATTACATATATAAATATTTATATAAAATATGAGTAGATTATTGAGAGTTACAAGTGCCACTACTCTAAAAAGATCTGATTAAATCAACCAGAGACTATATGAGGATGCCGATCGAATGTTATCTAGTCTTTAAGTGGTTCCAGCTTTATCAAAGTTCAAAGAATGTTTAATCATTTGATTTTCATTATTTAGATATTGAACGTATGAAGGTTTAACATGGTTACGATAGCCCTCTTTTTGATTTTAGGGGTATTATAGATAGGATATGCAATTTTGCCTTGAGATTACAAGAAAGCTCTGGGAAATCCGATCTTCCAATTTTGATTCTATAATGGGCTGAGGACATTACAAGACACACTTTACTAATGTATACAAAAACTTTAACAGTAGCAAGGATGTGTAACGCTACTAAGTGATGGCATATAAGAAGGCTGGATAAGACATGATGCAAGTTACAGAAAAAACACCTAGAAAAATAGTGCTTTAATCACCAAAACCATTAGCATTTGTAAAAAGTGAACCAAAATTAAAAACATTCTATTTTAGAGGGAATACTTCAAAATAGTCCATAAAATAATTGAGTGATTTATTAGATGAATAGAAATTATAATAATAACTGTAATCACCATAATCATAATAACCTACAAAGAAAAATTTTGTGATAAAGAAAAATAAAATGAATGAACCTAAAGAAGAAAAAGAAGAGAAATAGATAGTTGAAGAAAAGACTGAAAAAAAGAATGAAAAGTTTGATTGGAGTAGTTCTGAGGAAGAAAACCATGATTAATAGATAGTTTAGACAAATCAAATATCAATAATTGAAGAGAAGAAATCAAAGGAAATTAGAATAAAATTTTTGATAAATGAATTATAACTGAAATTTGAAGCTAGAGTTATAGAAATTAAAAAAACTAAGGATGAGATTGTGTATCCAATTAAAGCAATAGTAAAATTATAAAGTCATTGGAGAAGGAAGGCAGCTTAAAAGAAATTGGAAATAATGAAGAGGGAAGAAAAGAGAAGGAAACTACAAGAGAGATATGAGGAACTTATAAAAAAGATTTAGTAGTGGTTTAGAAGTTTGAGAATATAGAGAAAGTTTAGAGAGATTGCATATTAATTGTTAGATATAAAGAGAAGAACTATATATCCTCATAAATAATTATTGAGTGCTATACTTATATAAAGACATATTAGAAAGTGTATAGCAGTAAATAGATTTGTGAAATAGTAATCAAAATCAGAGAATGTAATTAGAAAGAGATTAATTACATTTCATATTAAATAGGTTGCTGATAAAATTTAAAATAAATTGTTTTTATTTTAATTGACTTGGAATGAATAGAAATTTTAATTTAAATTATAAGCATATGCTAAAAAGAAATGTGATAGATCACTTTTAAAACCATTCATAATTGAAATAAATGAGAAAGATTTCTTTTATATGTTTGCTAGAATAATTGAATATTAAGATGCATTATAAGCTGAAATAGAACCAAATCAAATTCATCTTTAAGTGATTTAATATTGTTGTTAGACAAGTTAATCATTTATTTCAATAGTTGAAAATTCATATAATTTAAAACTTGATAGAATTCATATTATTAAATATTTGGCAAAGATTCAATTTGAAGATTTAGTTTATATGGATGAGTAATCTAATTTAAATGTTGCAGGATTTACAGATTTTAATTATAGTGATATGTATTAAGTAATTTAAGAGTAATAGAAATCTAAATTGGAAGTTATGCATAAAATTGGTAATCATTTATAATTGATTACATTTTTATAAAGTTAATTTAAAGCAAGAAATGCTATTAATACAATGAGATTTAAAGTAAATAGAAGAAGACATATCAAAGCATAATTTGGACTTAGTTTTAAATCAGGATATACTTAAGTTTTTATTAATGATAAAGATGAGATATTTGCTAAAGTGATTTATGATCGTAAATGGCAAATAACAAATAAATTAAAAATCAGTTAATTAATTACAAAATAATTGGGATTTCCAAGTAGAGAGAATTTCTTTGATATTTATTAAATTTAGGTGAATACTATAATTTATACAGAAGAAGGATAATATTGGATTAATAAAGAATTAGAAGCAAATTAAAAGAAGAAATAATTCTCATTTTCTTAAATAGAGAGTTGTGTTAGAGTGATTTAAAGATCTATTAGATAACATTTATGTTAGAAAGATTATATTATAAAAAAGAATACAAGATAATTTTAGTTTTATAAAAATGAAGTTAAATGTACTAGTTTAGTAAAGAAAGTGGTTGTATCTGGAGAATCTCCAGCTAGAGCATTTTTTATGAATTTTTCATTAATAGTGGATTAGGTTACAAATGAATAATCAATTAGTATAGATGTTAGATCATTGGAACATAAATTTCCTTCTGATTATATACATCCATATAAATAACCCTTATATAGTGAAATGTCTATAGGTGAATTAACAATGATTGGATAGAGAATGATGACTATAGGGAAAGTGATGTAAATTAAGGGTTCTTTAAGATTTGATGTTAGAAATCTAATGGAAGTGTAAGGGATGTTACTTAATGAATAAGATTATGATTAAAAGTAATCTACAGAGAAGAAGGATGATACATTATAGGCTAGAAAATTGTGGAATTCACATATGAGAAAATCATGGATTCAAGATTCAAATATTGAGATGGATATAAATATATTGGAGAGAGTAAAACCAAAATAAATGAAAAATAAAAAGAAAAGTAATTAATATTTGGCAACATTATTTATAAGAAGTAATTATTCAAGTTGGAAAAGAAGTTATTACAAATGTTTAATGGATTAAATTGATGTAAAATGTTATGATTAAGAATCTATATCAAATTATGTTCGTGAATATAAATATATTAGTGAATTTGGTTATGGTGATTTGGAAGAAGGAAAATATAATTTGGATTTCTTGTAAATAAGGAAAGATGAATATGATTAAAGAGAATAGAGAAAAGCATAAGAAGAATAAGAAAAGAAATTAAGAGAATAATAAATAAAAGATGAAGAAAGTAGAAGAATATAGAAAGAGAAGGAATCTCGTATTTTAATCTTTTAAGAATATTGTGTAGTTAGTTCATAAAGAATTCTTATTAGAATAATATTTAATAAATAAACTAATTAATTAGAGGTGGAAGGTAAAACTGAATTGAATATAAGTTTAAGATGTAATATAGATATACTTAGTGTTTTAAATGGTGAAGTAGAGATGGAATTTTTGAAATAAAATTTGAGTTAGAGTGTAGTTAAATATTTATAAATAGATGAAGGAATATTTAATTTTGTAAGTGATTTTAGAGCATAAGAATAATTATTGATAGAATAAGAAATATGGAAAGCTAGATAACATCGTTAACCTAATATGGAGAATGTAGAAGGTGATATATATAATTTAGTAAATGTTTTTATTAATTTGAATAAAAGTAAGTCTATGTATGAAAATTTGATTGAAAATAAATATTAAGCAGTTGTATTAAGATAAAATAGATGTTTAGATAGAATTCATGAATATTTAATTAATTTAAGTGATCAATAAATAATATTTACTGTTTATTTTGATGATAATCCAGAAATGTTTAAAACTCATATAATACCTGCAAGAGATTTTGAAAATTATAGATTAATGAAAGTAGTTAAGAATAGTCCTCCTTAAAAGATTTGTAAATTATTAACTCCTTTAATGAATTATTTGGATGATAATTTAGTTATTTATGAAAATCATACAACAAATTTTTTAAGAATCAAACCATTTTTAAGTAAAATATTTAAAGATTTATTTGCTCTTAGAATATAGAGATCTCTTAAAATAAAATCATAATTTAAATATTATTTATAATATAGAAAGAGAAGTGAAAAAAATATCTTTTTAATGCATCGTTATATCTAGAAAGATAATAAATATATTAAAATTATGTTCTTTTTAACTTAATATTAAATTAAAATTGTATTTCATTAATTAAATGAAATTGATGGTAATGGTAATATGGTAGATAATAAAGTTAAGAAAGTATACTTTTTAAATCTTCTTGATTAAACACTAGATTAAAAAGAATTTACAAATGTTAAAGATAAATGGATTGAAAATAAAGGTGTTCATTTACCAAATTATTATGAATAAATGTATAAACCTTTAATTGAATATATTATTCGTATAATTAGAGTAGAAACACCATTTGAAATTTCTTTTGAAAATGAATTTAAAGTTACTGAATTGAAAGAAATTCCATAAAAGAAAAAGAATGATACTTAATTTTATAGTATGATTTAAGCTATTACAAAACTTTAAGTACATTACAAAACAAGAAAAGATATGTAAATCTATAATCTTAAAGTTTAATGTACTGATAAATCACTTGTAAGATAAATTGGTAAATAATTTAATAGAAGTTTCAAAATAATATAGGGTTAATACTATATTATTAATATGTATAAAATTCTATAAGGATTTGAAACTTAAATTACTGTTGATTTAATTTAATATAATAATAGACGTATTAGATATAGAGGTATTCATATTTTAGATTCAACTGAAATGATTAATATAGGATCTAATAAAATAGCAGAATATATTATTAATTAAGTTTTTGTTAAAGATGATTTATTATAATTTGAAAGCAATTAATACAAAACTGTTTAGGAAATTGAATAACAAAAGGAAGTTGTAGATGTTAGAAGTCCTGGTTTAAGATTAGAAATATAAAAAGCAGATAAAAATGAGATTGTTAATCATTATTAATAAAATTAATCAGAAATTTATTCTGAAACTATATACAATGTTGTTTATTCAGGTTAAGTTAAATAGAAATCAGTTGTTTAAGAATTAAAGAATACTGTTTAAATATCAGTTGAATTAAGTGATTTTAAAAAATTATATCCATATTTACATTAAGATGATAAAATAGCAATGAAAACTATAAGTGAATCAATTATAGATGCTGTAAAAGTTGATAAATAAGGAAAAGTTTTAATTAATGTTTAAAAGATTAATCCATCTTTAATTTAAGTGGAAAATGGAGAAATAGATGTTTAAGATTAAATACAAAGTAAATTTAAACCTGAAAGTTAAATTATTTTAGCCAAAAAAATAGTATATTTTGGAAAACATAAATTCTTAATGAAAATTAGTGTACTAGAAAAAAGAGTTACAAAAATATAAGCTGATCCTGCTGATGCTGTTGAAAATCATTTTGAATCCTTATTTTAAGTAGCTGCTATGTCTCTTGATAAAAAAGATAGAGATAATGATAATACTTTTAATATTGAATGGGAATTATCAAGTGAAGATGCATAATAATTAACTCATTAAAAAGATAGAAAAGTTATAGCTAATGAATTAAGCAAAAGAACTTTAATTGTTAAAGATAAATTTATATTTCTAGCTATTGATAAAAAAGATATTTAAAGACATCATTATTAAAATTGTATACTATTTCTTGAAAAAGGAATTAGACCAATATAACATCAATTCAGAAATAGAAAAAGATTAATCAATTTTAGAGATTACAAATAAACTGTTAAATAATGGAAAGATTAATATGGTTAATTATCAAGTTCTGCTTCTCTTTATATTGACAATCTTTGTAGTGATTAATAATTCATAGTATTATCTGGAGAATATAAATCCAAAAGACTTATGTTGATTTGTTGGAATCTTGAAGACTTTGAAAAAAAAAGTATTGAAATACCTAAATAATAAGTAATATATTCTAATCTCATTTATAGTATTAAGAATTAATCATGAAAAATAAAGATGTAGCCATTAAATTATTGACATCCTATATAGAATATAAGGATAATGAATTAGTATTTAGACCTCCTTAATTTTCAGAGATTAAAAGTAAATTAGAATTCTTATCCAATCAATATAAAGAGTGAATAATCCAAAATTAATCAGTAATATGGTTTAATTATTTTATTATTATATTTAATAATCATTCTCTCATTTTATCATTCTCTAAACATTCTTAACTTATTGTTTTATTCTCTTATATAATAGATAAATATTACTTCATATGATATTTAATTTAATAAAATTATAAATAAAATCAAACTTTCTAGACTTATCCTGTTAGACAATCACCTATTAATCCACCTTTTGTGTTTATTCCATTTTTTTATTCTTTCTATTCTACAATCTATTTATAATGACATCTCTTGGATTCAGAAATATTCCCACATTTTCTAAAAATGTGTATTTTCTTAAACCTTCTTATAATATTCTTGGCAGTGGCATAATTGATATTCAAAAAATCAGCAGCCTATATATTAATATAACAATATATGTCTACTTAATTGATTCTGAATTCATCCTTATAAACAAGATTTAAAAGTTATTCTTATTTTTATTTAGAAACTTTGCAATAAGACCTAGATTTATTATCTATGACCTCCATCTACTTGATTACTATTTAAATTAATAAAATCAAAAGATTATCCCTTGTTATATACATATAATTTTTAAATAAGATATTTTATATATGATAAACACTTTCTTTTATATAGATAAAGATTTCTTACAACCTATTAATATTGTTTATTTTTGTTCTATTTAATATTTTATTAACACTTATTAATAGATGTTTACAATTTTTTTGAATAAAACCCAGAATATATAGATGATAATCTGAAAGTTATTCCACTAAATGTGAACTATATTAAATTTTATTATTCTTAAACTAATTTCTATTTTATAGACATAATTACAAGATAATAATAAATATTTCACCATATATATTATTCATAACCTTTTAAACATTGATTAAGTCTATACTAAAGGGCGAGAGATCAATTTGTCTAAATTGTAAGCGTATAGAAATCAAACTAAAATTATTAAATCTATGAAAATAATAAAAAAGTAACCTTAACTAAATTATCCATTTTCATACTAATTTCATTTGTTTGATTATAAATATGTATAAATTTGTATTTTGGAATTTATTTGCTTTGTGATAGTAGAATAGTAAAATTCTTTTTTTTTTTATAATAAAATGAATGTTTTTGGGATTGAACCTTTAAAAGATTATATTAAATTATAATATTCCCCTTATAATTGCCAACATTCCCTTTTGAATAATGGTAAACTTCAAATTTTCAGATAGAGAACTATAAAATGTCTTAGTATTTAAATACTTTTATGGTTTGGAAATAGAAACAACTAAAAAATGTAATTTAAATTGATAATATAAATTAACAACTTGAAAGTGAAAAGTGTATAAAGAAAATAGTTTTTGTTGAAAAAACCTAAATTTGTTTCAATTTGGAAATGAAAATAAAAAACAAAAGATGTTTTTTTAGATATTTTCTTTATTGTAAGATATTAACATGTAAATGGTTATTAGAAAGGTATTTTGTATTAATATTAATTTATAATTGAGGTGTGGAAAAATATGTTCTAAATAAAGAATTCTAAATTAATATTTTGCATATAGAGATATGAAAAAATAGATATTTATATATGTATATATATGGATTTCATTTGTTAGAGAGATTTTCTAATAAGTTTTAAAATATTCCTCCTTTTAAACATAAGATGTTGTAATTATGTTTTCCATTTTTAAATATTTTATAATGACATCTCCTATCTTCTGAAATCATAGGCAATTTAGTTAGTATTTAGTTTTTTCTGTGTTTTAATATGATACTTTTGGCTGAGGCATAATTTATGTAAAGGAATGAAGCTGCCTAACTAGTACAAATAATAATTACTTTCTTAATCTTCCATTCTTCTTAAAATACTAGTGCTATTAACTAACATTTTTACATGGCTGAAACTTTGACATAAGTTCGATTGATAAATTGCTATTGAGCATTTTTAGTCATTGAAAAGATCTGTTATATAAATATAAAATAAAATTAAAAGACAATTATAAATGATCCATCTTTAGAATTGAGAAAAATCATATATATATATATATTAATTTTAAATAAATGAAATTTTTATGGAAACCCGTTAAACATATAATAAGTAAAGTAATAAAAAATAATTAGAAGTAATTAATGATGATTCATTCATTTTTTGTTTATTAATACTTATATATATATAAGAAAATAAATCATAAATACAACACTATTAAATTTTTGCTTTTGGTTGAAGTAATCCATCTTCCTAGACGATGTTCCTGACTCTCAACAGTAAGGATTTTATTATCAAATACATTAATATGATTGACTATTCCATACTAAATTTTATTTAAAATATCTTACACTTTATAATGATCTAACCTTTGTAATATCTTTGTTTGTAACTTTATAGATATTTAAATTATCATCATATGATCCTGAAACTAAAAGATCACTATTATAAGCAGTTCCCTATTTAATTATGGATACAATAATTACTAATGCTGTTATCCATCTATCACCATGAGGTTAATGTAATTCAAATAATGGCTTTCGTTTTTTAACATTCCATAAATTGATATTAGTATCAATAGAACCAGTAGCAAAAGTCTCAAGAGTTATTGCCCTAATACAATCAATAGATTATTCATGTCCATTATATAGAAGTTATCCTCCTGACTTAGTTTTCCATTGAATCATTTATCTATCATATCCACAACTCAAGAAATCATCAGCATTAAAGCAATCGATGTCATTTGCTTCTGTACTATGTCCAAAACTTATAAATTACTTGTAAATATTACAATGTGTCAATATAAGCTCTTTATGCTGCATCCCATTATATGAAAGTTCTATCACAAGAGATACTACATAAATTATTAGAATTATATCCAAATTTTACACCATAAATGGGAGCTTTATGATGTTTGAGTGTTTCAATCAATTTATTGGATGTAGTATCCCATAATTTGATAGAATGATCTTTACCAGCACTAGCCAATATTTTGCCATCATAATTCAATGAAATAGTAAGGACTTCATCATAATGACCATCACCATGTTTACCTACTTCTCTTTATATGAATTCTTTCTTTTTAGTTTCTAAATCCCCTTTAAATTTATATATTATAATTACATTTGATAATACTTGAATCTTTGGAACAAGAATACATATGTTATGCAAATTCATCAACTTAAGTACAAGTTATGGCTCTAAGATGACCTTTATAGATTTCTCTATTAAATTAACGATCAAATTTTTGGATTTATGATTAATAGATAGTATGTTTTTCAGCAAACTAAGATTTATATGGTATAAAATACTTTTTCAAGTAGGGCTACATTTAATCTTTTGTCTTCATCATTCATATGAATATCATGATGATCTTAAAAAAAGTCATCTTTTTTGGATTATAAATCTTATTTAGTTTATTATAGTATTTATTTAGCCAATCTTAATCTTCTATTGTCTTCTGTTTCATCAATTTCACTATCACTTTTATCTGATATATTTTATGGTTTTTGATTTTCTAATTCATCTAAGTATTCTGAATCAATTGATTCATCATCATCAATTTTTTATTTGTTATTTTTATTGATAGGTTTTGGCTTTTTAATTTTTTTGAGTGTCTTTTTAATTGTGTTTCTAGACATACTTAAAATTTACAACAAATTAAATATAAATAATTATATAATTTAATTATAAATATAAAAAGTAAAAATTTCAATGACTTTTTTTTATTTTAGAATTATTGCTAATAGAATCGAATTCATTATCTACTTCCAATTCTGATTTAAGATATCTAAGTTTCTTATAATAACGATTCTTAATCATATTCATAGTTTTGCCAGGGAAAAATTTAACAATCTTATTAAAATTTGGTCCATATTGTATTACATACTTTAAAATATCTTTGTCTTCATCTTTAGTGAATGTTTATTTTTAATAAGATGGTTTCTTATTCTAATTGACAGTAGATTGTTATAAACAAATAGTCATGAGATATTCAAGGGATGATTCATCTTAAATGGGGTTTCTACTATGATAATAGAAATATATAACTGCACAAATTCATCATCATAAATGAGCAATTAATATCGATTGGTTGTCATGAATTTAATAATTTAAATAATCATCAGATATTGTTATAATATATTTATGTATCATATTGTTATATAATTCATTTTGGAAACAAAACCATATTATTTTCAATGAATTAATAAAATTATTCAAAATTAACCATCTATTCTTAATAGCTATACTCTTACACTACTTCTTAAGCTTCTTATTCTGTAAAAAAATTCATGAGATACTCTTTCAATTATGTAAGAGTCATAACTTCATTTTATTATGGATACATGTCTCCAGTTTCAAGAACATATTAATTAAAACCAGAATAATTACAAAGATCATTATATCTAATAGTATCAACTAAAGGATTATTCAATTTTAAATATTTGTCCACCATTAGTACCATATACCATAAAGGTAAATTACAATCTACATATTTTTTAAGATCATTCAATTAATTAACATTAATACTACTACTTTCAGTTTTATTGAGTAATTTAGCAACTATCTTTTATTCATATTCTTTTAATGCTTCATTAATATCTCTAGGTTATACTTAATTTTAATTTAGATTCTATTATTATTATCTTTATTATGATTAATCTTCTTAATCTTCTTCTTATGATCCTGATTATTCATCTAATTCTAATTCTAAATCTTCTTCTTCTTCTGAATCAATTGGAACTTATAATAAATTTGGATTTTCAATTAATTATTTTTTATATTATTCAACAGCTTATTTAACATACTTTTCTTTTTCATTATTAATAAGACATGTAAATGCATATTTAATAAGTTATTATTAACCAACAGTTAATGAATATTGATCTTTTTCTTAATTTTAATTTTAATCTTAATTTTAATCTTAATCTTAATCTTCTTATTATTATTAATTAACTTCATTATTTTAACTATGTTATTCATCTTCTTTACGATTACAAAATCTAAGATAATGTGATACCTTTTCCAATAATGATTATCTATTGTATTATAATTCCATACTAACTTTATATGGATCTGCTATTAAATGAGTATATGTTAACACTTTAACAATCATAGGTGTTAAAATTGTTACATTAATTGATGCAATAGATACAAATATTGATAACCAAGTATGTTCAAGAATTGAATTATTTACTCTATGTGCATAAAATAACCAAGCAAACCAAAATATTTAAATAAAAACAAAGGAATGTAGTAATCTTAAATTGAATTATGGTGATCCAATAACTTATTTTAATCTTGATTTATTCTTTTACAATTATAAATTAATATAAGGTGGTGCTTATATTCCACGATATTATAAAGGTGTAGGATTGTATTAATATGGAGCATCAATCTTTGTGTAGATTTAATATAGATTGGATTTTTAAACCCAATAATACAGTAGTAAAAGTATTGTGATGATGATAGAAGAGAATACATATGTTAGAAACATACAAAGTATAATTGGAATAATGCTAAATGAATTGATTCTTAAGATTTATGAATAGATTTTACGTTGATTCAAGTTCAAATATTATGCAAAGTTAAAATCATTCCTTAAGATTCTAGGATTTATCACTGGTATATCAGTAGGTTAAATGAATTATTATCTAATTGAATGGTATTAAACTTTCTCTTATATTATATATGTATTTGAATCGTTATACAAATACATATTTTCATAAAGTCTATGCGTTTATTCAGCATCTAATTATTCAAATTCATTATTTATAGTATTCTAATGTTACCAAACAAATGTGAATACTATTCCTACACCAAACCATACAATTATGAATGTCACTATTTACATTAAAAATTTATCAAGATCTACATAATATAATACTCCATATATATTCAACTTCTATTTTACAGAACTACTCAACATATAATTGAACACCAAGATTATGAAAACCATTGGTAACATTAATGCTGAGTCTCTAAAAATTTATGATTATCTCAAATTACTTTAGCATATATTTCAACAATCTAACATCAATTTTATTCATTAACCATCTCACTATTGTTAAAATCATGAAAATAAATAAAATCAATAACATTCCATTAAAAGTAACAGTCTTAGTTTTTGAACTCACTCTTTTAGTAGCTAATCTATCTTAAATTTAAGTTTCATTAAGATCAGCAACTGATTCAATCATATCTGGTATTATTTCTATTAAAACTTAATCCAAATTAGGTTCAAATGAATATACATCTGTATATTATTATTACTTATTCATAATTATATTAGTATATATCAATATTTATATATTTAATTCATTCACATTATGTTAATTGCTGAAAGAATTCTTTAAATTATTCATTAGAATTAATTAAATTCAATAGAATCTCCATAGCTTTTTATTTACTTAATGGTTTATTGAATGCATTTTCAATAGTCTATTAAAGTGAAAATTTCCCTTCACAATCTTATACAATAGATGGTACAAATATAGCTTCTATTTCATGTTTTGTAATTAATTCATCATTATCTACATCTGCTAAATCCACTACTAATTTTAACTTACTTTCTAAATTACTATTTTATAATTTTCTAACCAAATCATAAAAATGTTCAAATTTAGCATTCTTTTTAAAACATAAAAATCCAATTCTATTCAACCATAATTTCTCTTCTAAATTTAATTCCTCCATCTCCAATATCTTATTTATATTCTCACTTTCATACATAATAAATTTCTCTTATTCTCTTTTAAATCTATAAAAATTATTTAATTCTATTCTATCCAAATTTAAATTATCTAAATATTCACGTTTCAATAAATTAAATATTGTAGGTAAAGAATTATATGCTAAAGATGAAGTAGTTATAGGAAAACAGAAATTTTATAATTTCTACCATCTCCTAGTTTTAATTTCATTATCCTACTATTATTGATTTAATTTCACTTATAAATTACTCTTATTATCTACTTTAACTTTTCTTTTTACTTATAAACGACTTAATAATTCATGTTCATAATATTTTGCAGATTTCAATAACATAACCTCATGAGTTGTAATATTCTTCATTTTAGTATGTATTTTTCTAAAACATTCTAAACATTAACTTTCATCACAATCTTCACAATCAAATACTGCTTCTACTAATGAACATTCTTAACATAAAAAAATATTCTTAGTTCTAGCTTAATCTATTTATCTAATTCTTTATTATAATAGAAAATGTTAAATTTCAATAAATTTCTATCTTAACAATCCTATTCTTATTTAAGTTACCATTTCAGATTTTATCTCTATTTCTGTTACCTTTTATATAACTCCTTATTTTGCTAATTATTTTTCTGATTCTTCTTATTGTAAAAATCTCTCTATCTTTGTTTCCTTCTCAATTTTTGTATTTATTTTTGCTTACATTTTCTAAGTACAATTCTACTTTGACTCTTAAAATTATTTCCTTCTCTAACTCAATCTATCTTATTTCTTCTGAATCTCTACCTTTGTTTTCTTCAATGCTTCTCTCTAACCTGTATTTACATGTTATTTCTCTTATATATTCTATAATTCATTTAATACCCATTATGGTTTATCTGGAATCAACCATTAAAATGCTAATTTGATTATTAAAATTATAGCAATAGTCAAAAAGAATAACCAAATAGTAATATCTTAATCTTCTCCACTATATCCATAAATTACTTCAACAGTTTCAACTTTATATTTTACATACAACAAAGCAAAATTTGAAAAAACACAACCCATACCCATCCATTACATAATATTTAACCAATCTCCTATACCAGCACATCTCTAACATTCTGGTCTCTTATAGACTTCCAAAAATGATATTAATTTTGTTCTTATCTCAGCTACATTAGCAACTACAGCAATTGCAGGCCCAATAGGAAAGGCTGCTGCAAATAAAGTAATATAACCTAAATCAATAATTCCTTCCATAAAATAACCTAAAGTTCCTTCATAATTCAATTTTAAATTATTTAATTCCACTTAATCTGCATCTAAATTCATCTCTAATGTAGGAGGTTTCCCTTTCTCATGTATTTTCAAAACTGCTCTTTTACATGTCTCAATTGTGTACTTCTTCTCTTTAAATATTGTTTCATATAGAGTTTCAACCTTATCTTTAAATCCTTCTTTGTTTCTATTCAATTACCCTTATCTTTGAATATTTAGTTATTACTATTTGAAGTATTATTTCTCATAATAATCATACTGAACTCTAGGTAATAAAACTTTCAGAGCTGCAAATTACACTTATTTTGTTATTAATACTGGTACTAATTAAATAAAAAGATCCAAAAAATCTTTATTATTAACAAAAGCAGCATAAAAAATACATAAATATGAATTTAACAATGTAAATGCTGAATTCTTATAAATAATAGATTACTCATAGTCTTCCTAATATTTATGATTTTCATATTAAGCAAAAAACATTACTATATGATTATATACTAAATTGAGTACGAATATACCAACACCTTATATAATATTGAGTCCTGTTGTTATAATAATTTAACCTTCAAATCTCTTGACCATAAGATTTACACCAACAAATAATAAAACACAAAGTGTCAAAAAGATCAAAACTACCAACACTGATAATACTACTTTAAAAAATGTTTCTGTTTTCTTTTAATGTTTTGTTAACTCTCCAGTTACTTAATATATTTCTTCATAACCTTAAAATCCTCTACGTACTTCACCCTTATCTTTAGAATCTAATAAATCCAAACATCCCCATCTTGTTGTAATTTCTGATGTTTTTCTTTTCCAAAATTCTACTTATAAAGTTGACCATAAACAAACATAACAAACCCAAAATGGAAGTATAGATGGAAAATATACTCCTGTGACTAAAATATATATTTATATTGCAGCTCCAGGAACTGCCAAAATCATTAAAGCACATGTAATATATGATTTCCATGCAAAATAAAAAGAAATTTTCTCACCAAAATATAATCTTAATATTGTAATTGAACTAAAATTCTAATTCTCACCTTCCATTAAATATTCAGATATCTAATTTATTGGTGTTGGAAGATACCATTTATTATTAACTAACCATCTCTCTTTAATTTTATTGATTCCTCCTGTCTTATGCATTCGATAATATGTTTATATAATACCAGAATTTATCTATTCATTTAAATCTTTAATTTATGTTAAATGTTTCTCTATAATTTATTATTTCTATCTAGATCGAAAAGGTTCATATAAATTTTAAAATACTTTCTCAAATTCTTCCAAATCATAAGAATCCATTAATTTCATTTATAAATTCATTAAATCTGCTTAATTCTCTAAATTCTTTTCATTATGTTATAACATTATATAATAAAATCCTTATTGGAATTATGATTTCATTAAATATACTTCAAAATTAGCATTCAATAACAATGATATGTAAAAGTTTAATCTTATCAATTCAGCACAATCTTAATCTTTTAAATCAAAAAAAGCAGGTGCTGTCTCTAAAGTATCTTAATTGAGATTCTCAGGCTTAATGCTAGCACGAATAATAAAATCAGGTACAAATAGATTCTATGAAAATTAATTAAGTTCTGTGATTAATTTATAATATTATGTATCTCCATTTTTAGACACTAAGAATATAATTAAGAATTACAAGGAGCTAAAGCATTTCGCAAACGTAATTAATCATCATAAGCATCTTTCTTAAATATTCCCATTAATTATTAAATTATAGTTTAATTGAGTTCATTTAAAATAGTTTCACTAGTTATACTTTACAATTTCTCTTTGTACAATTCTAACACATTTTCATCTTATGTTAATTCTCTTGCTTTAAATACTTCATTATTCTCTAATTCCATATTTGCTTATTTTTCCAATAATATATTAATTCCCTTTTAAAATGCTTTTATTGATGCAACATGTAAAGGTGAATTACCATAAGCATCCTATTAATTCACATATATTGCATAAAAATCATTAAAATATTTCTATCTTTACTTTTATTAAGTATAATTCTTGATTATTTTTATTTTATTCAAAACTTCTTTTTCCCATTCTGCTAATTACAATACTTCCTTTTTAAATTCATCTCTATATTTCTTAATATCATCCTCAGAAAATACAAATACTGTATTAATTTAAAGTGTAGGTTTCTTTTGAGGAATTATCTTAGTTAAATCATCATTATTGAATCCAAATAAAGTCTCTTCAAAAACATGAAATGCTTCACTTAAAAATTCTTCATTGCCTTTATGACTCTAACATGCTGCATGTAAGGCTGTTTTCATTTTCAAAGATTTACTAAATATATTAATATAATTATATTTACAATGGGAAAAAGGAATATGCTCTTTTATATTACAATAAAGTTGAATTCTTACTATCTACTTCATATAATGCTGACCAATAAATTAATTTACATAGAAATAATGGATTATTTAAATGTTTTAGAAGTTCAGGAGTAAGACTCTCAAAATATGCTTTATATTTTTATTAACTTCCATATTTTAAATAATCCAATATTTCAATACTCCTCATTATTATTAAAGTTACAACTTCTTCGTACTTATTTTTACCTGCTAAATCTACTGCATATTATCCTTTATAATCTGGCAAGAAAACATGAATGTTATTTTCAAGTAATACTTCTACACTTTCCTTATCTCCATAATATGCTGCCCAATGTAAACAAGTCCATTATGTTCTTGGATTGTAACAATTTACATCTGCTTTTATGTGTGGTTTCTCTTTACATGGATTCAATAATAATTAAATGCATAACATTCTAATCTAATCAGATTCCAAAGTTTTTGGCTTAATACAACATAGTAACAATGGTTAACAATGAAATTTATCTTACTTTACTAGGCATTCCTATAGAGCAACATCATCTTTCTTTGCTACTAAATCTTCAATTATATCTTTAATTTGTTTGATTTGTTAATCAAGACAAGCTCTATGTAAAATGTTTCCTATATTTATTTTACAAAATCAACTTTCATCGTAATCTGTTTATTTTAGAGCCTCCTAGATATCGTATTCCAACTTTTTTGATATTTAAGTTCTTTCTTTCTTATGATGCTTTCTTTTATATTCTGATTCTTTTGGTTACAAAATTTAATTAAAAAACTACAATGGACTTCCTGAATCAACAGGATCTGTATCCTTTACACGTTTGATAGGGTCCAATTACTTTGGTCTTTACTTTTATTACATTAATTATGTAACTAATAATATTTGAAATAAATTTCTGTTTTACTCATTTCAATAAAAAATAAAGAATTTCAATATTTTAATAAAACAAATCATTATTATGAAATCTAATTATACAGAAATAATTATATTTGATTCACATCTTTAAAGAAGATTTATTATAATTTATGAAATAAGGTACCAAATAACTTAAAATCTCATATCATAAGATGTCTTCTGAAGTCAAGTAAACTCTAGTTTATTTAATATGTCTTAAAGGCTTCAAAATAAAACATGTATATATATATTCTATTTTTAGGCTGCATAAAAATTGAATATCAAATATGCAGCTGCAAAATCCATTTTCCTTTACCATAGAAATAATATGATCAAAAATGAATAAATCAATGATTCAACAAAAAGATGCATGTATAGAACCATAACTAAAGAAATTATTAGATTTCGAATAATCACAAAAATTGCTGGTGAATTTGTAAATTCCAAAACTGAACACCAAATATCAACTCAGATAATCATTTGAGTATATTTTTAAATCATTTTTATATTAAGAATATAACATTTACTATTCAATTGATTATTCATCATCATATATCAAATAAATGAAATTTAAGGAATCGTATTAGATCTTATTCAATTTTATTTAGAAAGATAAGTTGATTAACTAGAATGATTCTATAGATACAATTAAGGATGCATATTACAAAAATATAATATTTGAAGCAAATTGGAAATTTTAATTAATTAATATAAATTATGAAATTATTACAAATAACTTAAAAATTCTTATTTATTCATAAAATTGCTTAAGAATTAATATAATTTAATTAAGAGATGTTTATTTTATAATTAGTGAATTATTGAAAGTATATTATTAAATATTATAAAATGATATATAGAAATGTTTTAGAAGATTTTGAAGATTAATAAAATTTTGATGAATTTTGATATTTTGTAATGGATGATATAATGTTTAACATTTTCATTGGTCCTTATGTTCCAATAATGAAATGTCACTGCAATATATGGCTGTTATATTGCTATGGTTATTGATTCCCAATTTATGACATATCAACTTCACTTTTTTAATTTAGCAAAGGTTGATTTTGCATAAACAAATGATACTAAAACAATTTGAATAATTGATTAATATCTTAAAAAGAATACAATTGGTTTTAATCAATTGTATTCTCACATTTACTACATTTCTAACACAATTAGAAATTGAATTGAGTGTCATTTTGTTTTGGATAACAATATAATAATAATTATTATTATTATTAATATAATCCAAGCTCTATTGTTCTTTAATCAACTTATTATAGAGCTTAAAATGTTTATTAATATTCGAATAACATAAGAGGATTAAATGATATTTAATTATTATTAGATACCATTTCCTCTTTTACATTTACTTTTTATTATGAAATCTATTAATTATCTTGTTCCTATTTATGAATAATTTCTTAATTTTGAATAGAATTAATAGGTTCTTAGTTTTAATTAATAGAATCATAAATATTTTCTTCTTCTTTAATTTAATCTTATAAATGATCTTTATTCTTAGACCTTGTAATTCTTTTAAAAATTTCAGATCTAACATTTTAGAGTTAAGATTTCTTAATCTAAATAGAATCACTTATAAATCTATATGGTTTAAACTTTTTCTTCTTCTTATATTTGGTTATATTCAAAGAATCTTATGAGTCTTAACATTGATCATCTTCAGAAATTTCTAGATCAGATTGGAATCGTCTTTTCAAATTGGCATAAAATCGATTTTTTACCATATTTTCCTAAGTTAAAATAATAACTAATCATTTATACAGGTCTGCCATTAAGGAAACTAGATATGTAACTCCATTTCGTCCCATACTTTTTGTACAATTTTAAAATCATTCTGTCTTCCTATTCTGTCCATTTCTCACTATTAATATGACCTTGTAATTGGTTTAGATACCGTTCTCTTACTTGTTTTCCAGTTCTCCAATTCATCACTGTGCATATCTTACTCCATTTTTTTCCATACTTTTAAACAAGCTCCTGTAATTATTTGTCTTCTTCTGGTGACCATAATTGTCTTGTAAAAGTCTTAAATTAAGATATCCAATATACTTGATTAGGATGTAGTCTTTGCCATTTCATCATACATTCTTAAGGACTTGGCCCATTCATTTGTAAGCTTATAGATTTCCAATTGCCTTAGTGTAGAAGGTACAATTGTTTTAGTTATTCTTCATCATGGTCTGTCCATTGATGAGTAAACTTTGATAAATAATTAAATAAAAAACAAACCTCAAAAACAAGTTCTTATGGATCTTTTATTTGTTTCTGGTTAGAAGTAGCACTAACCTCAGTTGTTAGCATTTTTTTTTTTTAAAATATTACATAAATTAGAAGATTGATTTATGTTTTAAATAGTGCAAGATGACGAATTACACTTAAAACATTTAAGTATATCTTTCTAGGCAAAAAACATCAATTTATTATTAAAATATATTGAAATGCAACATCACAATTTGTAATTAAAATTAATCATACCGTTATACTTAGAGTCAAATGAATTTAATCAAACTGATTTAAGAATCATTACAAGTCTAAATACATAGTTAAGACTAATCAAATCTACAAATTGAATGGTTATTTTATAATAATATGCATAAATTAAATTGCATATTATTATATAATCATTTAATAGTAGTATATATAATACCAATTAGATTGAATATTTTTAGATATTAATTGTAATTCTAATTATTATGCTGCCTAAACGATAATATTCATTTTAAGATCAATATCCTTAATAGAAGACTTCTCCTCTATAATTAAAGAGAGTTCATTCAGTTCAACTCTAGGATGAGGTAAAAAATTATTATTATAAAATTGAAAAGAGTGTAACTCAGTTGATTTTTACCCATCAAGTTATAAAGAATATTGAAATAGTTTCCATCTCTAAAGAAAAAGACAATTTCTCTCTCCATAAAAAACATATAGTCCATTATGTTATCAAAATCACCACAGACTACTTCGACTACTAAATTTAAAGAAGGTATAAGTAATTTCTTTAGCTCTATGAATAAGTATTAAATTTATCTATTTTAGTTAAAACCCAAATTTGAATTTTGTGAATTTCCCTAAAAAAAATTGTTTAAATCCAATAAAAGTGAAGTTGTTCAAGAAAGAAGAAAATTATTATAAAGTAAAAAAACAATGACTAAAATTTAAGAATTTTTATAAACTATACTATCTTCCCTAGATCAATTAAAACCAATTGAATTTTTATAGTTCATTGAAATATAACAACAATTTATGAGAAGAGGATTTGATAATATTAAATTACATGGTTTAAGTAGTGATCAATTTAATTTGGATTCTCTATTAGAACCTGAATTTTAGAAACATTAACCATAAAATGATATAGAAAAAGCTGTTATTTGTTATTTACATAAACTTAATAGTCGAAAAGAAGACAGAGTTAAAATTATACTGTATCCCTATTTAATTCTATTACATTAGCTAACTTGAAAATTATTTGTATGGAAAACTATAATATTTGTCATACAATATCATACAATACTTATTTATAGGAGATAAAGATAAAGAAATCTATGGTTTGACTCAAATGGTTTTAAATGATTCAGATTCTCATATACAATGTAATTGTGTACTTTCTTTCTTAAGTAAATTGTTAGAATTCGAGTACAATCCATGTAATTTAATAAATATCTAATTGAAGTTGCTGAAGTCACTTTAAAAGCTTTTTGTGAATTAAATATGAAATAAATTAAATAAATGAAACTCTAAAATCATATCAAAGGTAACCAATAGAACAAGTGTTATAAAAATGCTCTACTCTTACTTTATCGTTATTTAGAAGGAAATCCTTTATTAGATTAAAAAATTCTTAAATTTTTAATTGAAGATGAAGAAGTATTGGGAATTTATTAAAACTTTAAATCTTAAAAATAAACACTAGATAGTACTAAGACATTGGATTCTTCTGATGAAAGTATCACTCCAGCAACTACATAAGAAACAATAAGGAAATTCTCTTCAAAAGATATGATACTTATAGAAGATGATAATACTTCAGAATTTTTAATAAAAATATTGAATTTAAATTATGATTGGAAATTAGTGAAATGTAAATGATAATAACTATTTGATTTAGAGTATAGAAATTGTAGTTTACTTCATTTGTAAGGATAGATTATAAAGAATTCTTATATACTGAAATGTAATTCAATAGAAAAAGTTTATAAATTATTTACTGAATAGAAATAATGGAGAAATTCATTTAAGAAATTTGAAATTTTTGAGACAATAGATGATAATAATTTTATAGCATTAGAGACTTCAATTTGGAGTATTAAATCATCATTCTAAACATTTGTATTTTTTAGTAAGTTTTCTATTAAAGAAAAAAGTGAAATCAAAATATCTTTTACAGTTGAATTTGTAAAAGATTGTTCAAAAGAATACATGTCATATTTAAAGAAAAATGAATTATTATGTATTCATTTATTAAATATCTTAGGTAAAAAAGTTTCCTATGTTGAAATATCAAAAATAGATGAAGAAAGAATATAAGTTGTAACAATCACAAACTTAATAGATCAAGAATAAAAAAATCATGTATTACCCTCATTACTTAATGAAGATAACTCTTTCGAAGTTCAAATTGATAAACTTTACTAATTGTTATGAAATATATATATTTAAAAAATGTACTAAGTATATAAATATAACAATAATTAAGATCAAAATATATCATCCAAGTTAATATGCTCTTATCTTTCTTTAGACTTTCTTGAATGTTTCTATTTACTTTTCTTCTGTCTCCTCTTATACTAATTTGTATTTTGTTATTAAATTTAAACAAAATGAACTATCTTAGGACTAACATTTTATGAAAGTTGTGACGTTATTAATTTTTGTTTTAAACAAGATTTCTTAGATTTAATATCAGATTTATTGATTTATATTACTGCATGATGATTGCAATTAACTAAATGTTTTACTTCAGTGTTATTGTCTTCAGGAAAAATCTCTTTTTATTTTTTTACATTTATTTTTAAAAATGCTATTCCATCATGAATTTAATCTAAAGATACTTCACTCTCTTATATATCATCATATGAAAACGATGAATTTGAATCAAAAGAAGCCTTTTAAATAAAAACCATAGAACAACCCATAAATTATAATTTAATATAAATAACATAAATATATTGATTAAATTAATTTTATTATATATTAACCATCTAGAATGAAAATAATAAATACTATCAAATTATTTAAATAAATTGTCTAATGATTACTATAAAAATTAATATTCTTCAAATTTATTCTTATTATTTATTAATTTTATTTCATATGATTTATTCACCAAATAGTAATCCAAATTAAAATTAATATAGTTTATCAGATAATTTTTTTTTGATACATGATAGTGTTAAGTATTTGTCAATTTATTAAATATAATTTAGAATTAAATAATGAACTTATTATTAGATTTATTATTTTAACTTGAATGTATTTATTTTGAGTTGAAATTGTTCAATTAGAATATGGTGTTTGAAATATTTTATAATAAATAAAATATATTCTTAATGTTGTTGATATTATCAGATTTTTAATTCTATTATTGAGTAGTTTCTTTTTTAATTATTTTAGTATTTCTATTTTAGAGTACAATTCTCTTGAATATATATTCTATAATATATAATTGATTGCAACAAAATATAAATAAATTTAATTAATCTTTGTAAGTATAAATTATCTGAATATATACCTATATATATTCATTATTAATAACTTAAACTTTATTGTTTATAATCAATGAGAACTATATATAATATTTATATTTGAATGCTTAGAACACACACATATTATTAATTCATTATTTTTTTTTATTTTTTATTTTAATTGTCTAATCCAATTCATCTGGTTCATTAAACACTCTTTTCAATCCTTTCCATATTCCAATAGATTAAGCTGGAATTATCCTATTTTAACATTATTTAACTTATTCTAATTTTGATGTCACCTATTTAATATCTTCTGGAGTTTGTGCATCTTTTAATTGTTTTTCTAATCTTTCAGTTTCTTCATCAAAGAAATTCAAGAAATCACTTCTCTTCATTCTTTCATTTGTAGTAGTATTTTATCCAATCATATAAAGATGATAAAGAGCAAAACATGTTAATGCAATACCCATAACAATGCATAGAATGACAATGAAAATGTACATAGTGTTTTTGTAAAACAAATACTTTACTATAATTCCCCAAGTAGCTTACAATCTCTACTTTGTCACAGGATCTCTTATATTGAAAAAGAATAAATTACCTGAATTGTGCTTCTAAGAGTTTTTCTTTAACTATAATTCCCCAAATACAACGAAAACCTAAATAAGCTCCATAATCACATAGAATAGCATGAGTTATGATGAATTTGACAAAGTATTTATAATTCTTTTATCCAACACATTATCTAATCCATACACAATGATGATCAAATCTACTTACACATACATTGCATACTCTACAATGTTTACTTCTTGCTGGCTTTATGATATTACATGTTTTGCATTGATTTTCTTTCAAATATACTACATTATCATAGTATTCTTTAAATTCATTTACATATTCTTTATTATTCTCTTTAGTAATTATTCCTGGTTTATATCGACATGCTTAAAAAAAGGAATAGAAACAAAAGAGTGCCATTGTTGATCCAATTGATGTATCCAAATGAGACACAAAAGGATTATCACCAAATAATTCAAGAAATCCAAAATATAGATATACCAAATATCCTCCCACAGCAACCAAAACATAGAATATTTATACTAATGGATGATTTGAATAGAAGAAATAATCTACTGCTCTTTAGAATATTGTGAATATACGTTCTCCCAATATTTTTCTAGGTATTATGCATATAATTTACTTAATTATTGTTGGAATAGTGTTGAATACAAATCTATTCATTATCCCTAACAATCCTGGGGAGTTAGGATCAACACATACTAATAAGTACAATGATGCACCTATTATTAAGAATATTAAGGTAAGAATTGCAAGGAATTCCATTACTTAATTAATTATATATATATATAATGGGTTGTGGAGCTTAAAAATAATCATAAGGTTTATCACCTTAATTAAGATAAAAAGCTTTAGAGATTTTCAAAAAAATTGATGTCAATAATTCTGGTTCTATTGATAAGGATGAAACTTAAAAGTTTTGGAAAACTAATTTTGCAAAAGTGAATACTCAAGCATTATTTAATGCAGTAGATTTTGATAAAAGTGGTTAGATTACAGAAGATGAATGGATGGCCTTCTGGGAAATAGTCAAAAAGAGTGGATATTCTGATAAAGAAATTTTTGAAGAGGTACATTCAATCATTTAAAGATTTAGTTGGACAATTTAATGGAAGGTAAAGCTTGGGTATAATTTCGTAAAGTAGATGAATTTGTTAAAAGAGATTAACTAAGAAAGAAGAGTCAAGTCAAATAAATCGTTGAAGACAATTCTAAAAGAAAATCTATTCTTTAACAAGACTAACATTGATTAAATATGATCTATATTATAATGATATAAATAATATTCTTTTATGAAATACTTTTTTTTACAATAATAATATATATATATATATAATAAAAATTATAATATTTACTACATTTATTGGTTTCTAATTATGATAATAATTCTCTATTTTTATCAATATAATATATATATATTAATTATTTTATTAATGAATAAAAGATTTAATAGTGTTCCTCGTTTGAAAATGGCTACATCATTCTAAGTTGAATAAAATAGTATTGGAAATTCACCTACTCTATTTCATACACCAAGAAGATAAGTAACAGAATCAAATAAATAAAATTATTTTCATTAATTATCCTATTAAGACTAATGGAAATCAGAGAGATTGATCAAATATGTTAGACATAAAATAATTGATAAGGGAATTAATAAGAAATAAGGTTTTTAAGAAGTTTTCATTATTAACAATTTCAAAGTATTTAAGTATTACATTCCACTGTATTAAAAAATTGACAATGAAATTGAGCTCATTTCTGATTTTATTGAATAATGTATGCATCTTAAAACTCTTTTAAGTTTAAAATCTACTCCAAAAATTTGGACTTTAGATGGTACTTAAATTAAAAATTTTCACTTGCCAAATTAGAAAGTATTTTATATAAATAACAGTTTTGATTTCTGGAATATGATAGCTCATTATAATTAATTTCATGGTTCCTTTTAAATGAACTTACTCGAATCACTCTATAATGATATCTAAAAATTATAAAATTCTTCTTAAATCTTTGATTATTTTTTTAGTAACAATAGCATAATAAAATAATATTTTACCATGTAAATTAATAAATTACCTTACATATAAAACATATAACCAAAAATTGATTTGGATGATCATGAAATTGATACTGCATTTGCTATGTTGGACACTGAAAAATAGAAAACTAAAGTGTAGATCTTTGAACAATTGAATAAAGAAATGAATAGCAAATCAATATATTCATAAAAATCAAATAAATTAATTAGATTACCTATTAAAACTAGAACAAGATAATCAATTGAAAAATAAATATTATAAGAAAATATTATCAATCCTGAAGATTTATAATAATAAATTTAAGAACAAGTAGTATGTTCTAATCTATTTATACCTTCAAGTCAAAATATTGAAATATCATAAATTAGCAATCCATTTCCATTAAAAACAAATTTAAAAGATAGATATTTTATGAAAAATGTAAATATAGATAAAATTTAAATGGATTACAAAATTACAAGAAGACAAACTATTAACTTTTTAACAATCTTTAAATGTTTACTCAATCGTGAACCTATACCAAACAAATAATTGATATCCAAAGCTAACTTACTCTTAGCTTATCCATATCTAATGATGGAGGGATAATCATGTGGTTATGATACATTCTTATTTATTAAAGAAACAAAGATGTCTAAGTTTAGCTTTGAAGAATTTGTCAAAATTTTTACTTAAGGCAAAGCATGATTTAATTTAATTATATATCTCAAATAAATTATAAATAATAAGAAATCTGTATAGAAAACATTCTACATTGTGTGAATTATGATCAAAAAATTGTTAACTATGAATTTGTATATTTTCTTTAAAAAATAATGTAATAAGTTAAATATCCATAATTTGATATTCAATCTTCGAATTAATAGGATAATTTATAGCATTAATTATTTTAGAATACTACAGAGGATATTAGATATTTACCAATTATAGAATAACAGACTTAAAATTCACAAAATTATTAATAAGTAGTACATCCTTATTCAGAATAAGCTAATAAGTATTAAAACTATTATTAACTCGATTAACCACCTTAACCACCTTAACCAACTAATTCTTTATTATTGAAAGATGCAGATTTCTTAACTTAAAAGTTTTTTTTTAGCAGTATTTTGGGAATGTTTGTAATTTGGTCATTTTTATTCGTTTTACTCTTTTTTATAATGATGGTGATGTTCGAAAGAGAATTATATAAACATAAAAATGAGTATCCTTTATGGATAACTTTGTGTGTTATTGCTTTAATTTTATTGGTAAAAATAGGTTCAATGGAAAAATTTAGATATGTAAAAAATCAGAATATATAAATTAGTCAGGATTGACACTTGTAATTTATTTTGGATCTATCATTGCATATACATTAACGTTTTTTTTTCTCATAGCTTATTTTTCTACCACTCCTGGTAGTGATGTACCCAGTAAATAATTATCTTAATAAATTTTAGGTACTTTTATTGCTGGATTATTTATGTTTCTTCCATTATTTGCTAATTTAATTGTTACCATAATTTTATTAATGTATATTTTAATAGAAACTAAGAAATTCAGATTTTATAGTAATTTTTAACATTTTAAATTTGATAGAGGTTTTTGTTTGTGAATTCTTGTGTGTCTTACCTTTTGCTATTATTGAAAATAAAACACTAATTTGTTTAGTAATTTTATTGCCATACACATTTTTATTACTAAATGTATTAAAATAAATTCAATAAGGAAGAGTATATTTATAATATTATTAAATAGTTTAATTTAAAGAAGGATTAAGTATTGAGTGGAACATTGGCTGCATATTATGGAGTATTAATGCCTTTTTATTGATTAATATAAACATTTTTTAGCATTTTATTACTATAATAAGAAATATAAATATTTTTATTTTACTTCTTATTATTACAATGATAAATTTGGTTCCAACTTATTGAGTATTGTTTTTTCAATTTAATAATTTATTTATAAATTTATAGATAATAAATTACAGGAATTATTATTAAAATAAACTTAACTAAATAGTGGAGTAATGGAAATTAAAGCTTATGAAAATGATATTTTTTATGACAATATGGGAATGAGACTATGGGAAAGAAGGCATTAACAGTTAGATAAATATATAGAAAAGGAACGAACATTAGATATTGGATGCAATGATGGCAAATTTATTTAAAGATTAGCTCATTCTTTAGATTTCAATTTCATTGCTGGATTAGATATTGATCTTGAAGTTCTTAAAGAAGCTAGGTATATTTCAATTCTATTTGAAGTGATAACATAGTTTATGATTAAATTTAAGATTGTTTAAGGTCAAATAGAAAAACAGAATGTTGGATTAAATTGTTTCATGGGAATGCTTTAAAGAAATATAAACAATTAAAATAAATGAATTTTGAAGTAATTATTTCTATCTTATTCATAGTTAATCACATTAATAGAAGTAGTAGAACATTTACAATTAGAATAATTAGATGATTTATGTGAAAATGTATTTGGATATTTAAATCCTTAAAGAATTATAATTACAACTCCAAATTCTGATTTCAATGTCTATTTTAAATAACTTAATCCTAAGTTTGTACTAAGACATCCAGATCATAAATTTGAATTCTCTTAATAAGAATTCTTAGAATGGACTACTGCTGTTGCTTCAAAATATCATTATTCAACTATCTATGAAGGAGTGGGTCAACACAAATCTGGTGATCTTTCAAATGGTTATGCTTCCTAAATTTGTATTTTTACTAAAATCAAAGATTATTAAAATAATTTTGTTGCTGATTAAGAAGATATTTAATAAATTTTACAACACTGTTTACCTTATGATGGTCGAAGTGAATAATAAAAATTAGCAGATGACATTATAATGAATTACTCAAGATTTTCATTATAGAATTTAAATGACATTGATGATTTTGAATATGATCTCCTTTCCTAACTTGATGATAGTGATATATTAATGAGGATTAAAGATTTACCTAGACGTGAATACTTGGAAGAGATGATTGAAAAGAATAGTAATAGATTCTCTATTTATCAAAATGATTATTTATTATTGAAATTAAATTATTGATTTAAGGCTTGAATTCAATTTTCCTATTATTTTTATTAAAATTATCATTTATAATACTTAAAATTATTTTATGTAACCCTTTTAACAATGATTTTTAAATAAATTAATACTTGTAAATCAATTTGATATATTCATCTAAGATTGAGTATATGTTGTAATATTAATAATAATTATTAAAAAAAGGGTTGTCAACACGAGGACTTCCCAAGCGGTCCCCCACCTTAGTACTAACCTCGCCTTAAGCCGCTTAACTTCGGAGTTCGAATGGGATCCGGTGCTTTAGGCTTAGTATGGCCGACAACGATATTTATATTATTTACTATTATTTATACTCCTTATTTATGAAATTTAATATTAGAATTTGATTTATAAAAATGGTTTTTGTAACAAGCAACTCACTTTATTTATATAATTAAAAATAATATAAAAATATTATAGATAATAACTATCTTTTGTAATATATAGATTCTTAATATTTTCCAAAAAGCATTGCAACCTTTATTAAACATTGATATAGATAAGACTATGGTTTTAATACTATTGATATTTTTGATTTAATTTATCTATATAAATATCTAGAAAATAATGGCATTTGAAAATAGGAAATATATATTATCATTTAAATCATTCATTAATTTATTCTCAATTATCAATCATTTATATATCTACAATTACAAAAGTTTATATTTATTAATTGAATATTAATTATGTAATTTTACAACTTTGAGGAGTGATATCAATTTATAATTATTAAATAGCATTTGTTTATATAATAAATCTTGCATTAATAAATAATAAATTAATTGCACCATAACAAGAATGTTAAAATTAATAACTATTTTTGTTTATAGGACAATTTTCACATTTAAAAAATTTACTTATTATTTTTTTACCATTGATACAATTACAATTTATATATAATTCTATGTTTTATATAGATTTGCTTATGAGAATTTATCCACTAGATGTATAAACTTATGAATCAATAGTAAATTCTATTGAAAACATAGGTCGAGGTAAACCTCTATATTCAAGTTTCTAAGAAAATCTAATAAAATTGCAAAGTATTGGTTAAAATAATTTGGTTTAGTATTTCAACACTCGAACTTTCTAATGATAATTAGCAGTATAACCAGCTCCCCCTTAAAATCTATATTTTTATTACTATACAATCACGTATTATATATTTTGTACCAACACCATTATTAT
>CAJJDM010000166.1:184320-208776 GCA_905182975.1 Paramecium primaurelia
TTAAAAAAATAGACAATAGAAAAATATTGCTTTATAATAAATTTACATAAATATTTAAAGATATCAAAATAATTTCGAATAGTGATATGATATTTTTTATTAATAATAATAATAATAATAATAATAATAATAATAATAATAATTAAAAAAAGGGTTGTCAACACGAGGACTTCCCAAGCGGTCCCCCACCTTAGTACTAACCTCGCCTTAAGCCGCTTAACTTCGGAGTTCGAATGGGATCCGGTGCTTTAGGCTTAGTATGGCCGACAACGATATTTATATTGTTTACTATTATTTATACTCCTTATTTATGAAATTTAATATTAGAATTTGATTTCTTAGAAGCCACTTTTCATAATTTTATAAACTTCTTAAATTTATATACTCTAATATTTAATTTTCGAAGTTATTCCCATTTTCTCATATCATCTATAATAAATAGGACTAGTAACAAATTAAGATCTTTTGGAAAATAGATCTAATTAAAAGAATTTATATTGTCTTATTCTATAGATTTTCATATTTCTTTAAGAATTATAATTATATTGAGGCATCCCATTCATAACAAACATAGGTGAATAAACCATTTATATTTTAATTTATGTTTCTTTATATCACTAATACTAATTAGTAAATTCTCCAGTCATTTTTCTTTACTATTGATCTAAATGTTTATTAATTCTATTCGTGCTTTTAAATTGGAAAGATTAGATAGGATACAAAATGTTTTATCTCTAAGAGTAATTATAATGATCATCAGAAAGCACATAATTTCAATTGGATTTTAGGTTATATTTATGGAAATTTATTTATAAAAAATGAAATATTATTATATAAATTTATCATAACTTTTTTTGAAGATAGTAACACAATGCGTTTATATCATACTTCATAAGATATTCACTATTAACCCATCTATTTTTGGGTATGATACCTAATATAGAATTAGATTAAAAGGATTACCATTGGGTCGCTTTTGCCACAATAGATAATACATTTTTTGGCCTTTACCCTTGACTTGTACAGCTTGACCTATCTTATCTAATTAATCTCCAAACTCAAATCCACCTTCACATTGTAATTTAATTTCAGTGTTTTTCTGGGATTATTCTGATGTAGATTCCTAAATGATTTCAGAATCCTGCTATTAATTTGGTTAAAAGGACTTTTCATTTTATTAAGATGCAGTCATTATTTAGACTATTTCATCTTGTTATTTCTTCATTTGCTCTATTTCTGACTTTAATTGATCTACCTAATTTTGTAATATTTATATTTGTTCTTATTATTATTGATACTAATTCTATTTGGATTGACTTGGTACTCCTATAAAATCTTCTAATTAAGGTGGTTCATCATTATCAATATGATAAAAATTAGATCCATGTTATTTTAGATTTTCTTCAAATTAGTGCAAAAATTAAGCTAAATTTGGTATCTTTTCTGGTTTTTCCCAAGTGCAATCTTTGTTATTATAGCCTTGCCATTTTACAAGATAATATTTCTAGCCGTTGTATTATTTATAATCAAGTATTTGTTCTATAAAATACATTCCTCTTCTTTTTTTTGACATCAATAAAATTGTATTTTAAAATTAAATTTCAATTTATATATATTAATATGTAAATAAATGATTAATAAAGCTTTTATGATTAGATCACTAAAAAATTTAGTTTAATATTTGTGAGTAATAAAAGTATTAAATAATTCATTAATTTCTTGAATAAATATTTGGTAATAAATTTAGATTATTATTATTATGTTTTTACATTCTCATATATTCATCAATTTCTAATGACATTTCTTCAGATTTTAATTTATATCCTTCAAAATTCTCATCAATAAAATTAAAGTTTGGAGATGCAAACTATTATTATTTTACTTAACTTAATCTCTAAACTTATGGGAATACTAATTTTTATCTTGAAACATGATCTGAAATTGATAAACCTCTAAGTTCTTTAGGTTTGTAATCCTTATTTCTTTTGCTTACTCTAACAATGGCATTATTAGTAGGACTAGTATTATTTTCAATTAATTGGTTTACTGATACATTTAGAGGGACTGAATTCTTTTTTTTTTGCATTGCAATAATTCCAACTACTTTATTTTAATTGTTTAATAGTCCTGGAGAATATAATTGACTTGGTGATTATTATAAAAAGTGATTATATCTATGTTTTGATATGGATATCTTTTTCTTCCCACTCTTCAAAGGTGATGAGATAAATGCATTCCTAAGTAAATTGTCTCTATCCAAATACTCATCATACATTAATTCCTATACTATTTTTTGAACTGATCTGTTTTAGAAATTATGAGGTAATTAAAAAGTCATAATATATATTTAATATATCAATTTCTTTTCTTATTGAGAATTTATATGATATTTGTAATATTGAATTTTGTTTTATAATCTTGGAACTCTACCATTTTATCAATCTCAAATAATGAATCTAGATCCTAAAAACATGCTTATTATTATGGAGTATTATTAATTATAGAACGTTTTATAATATTATCTGGACTAGTGGTTAGATTTCTTAAAAATGTACTGCTAATTATAGGTTCAGTCAATTTATCCGATATGATATCAGCCTATAAAATCTCCTTATATATATATTTTGTAGATGGAAGCTTAGTAATTTAATCCACTCCAATATTTGCACTACTAATATGTTCACTAGAGTTATCTGAAAAAGCTTCAAAACTATCAGAACTCTATTCAAATACATTATGATTACTAGTGCCTTAATATGTAATCTAATTATTATTTCATGATCTTACCTATTAAAAAATAGCAGATCTTGACTTTTTAGTTACTTTTCTTGAATATCTAGCATCTCTTTCCTGATAAATTTAATCATAATTGAATCTTCTCTTAATATTAAAAGATGAACAATTAAAACTAGGATGAAATTACTCACAAAAGTAACATCTAAAATTCAATTTTGTAGTATCATTATAAAATATTATATCATCTTTAATCATCTAATAAACTTCCTAATTTAATATAGTAATTATACCCTTTCTTTTGATTACTATAATATACCAATTAGAATTTATTTTTATATAAAAAAATATAAAACTTCTTTGGAATCTGTTTGCTCTATTTTCACTCTCCCTTGCCATTAATTATTGATAACTTCAGTCAAACTCAATTCTATTACTTTTTGACTTTATAATTTAATTTGGAATCCCATAAAATCCACATAAGTGTTTCCAGTTAAAATGATATATAAACCATCAATTTCAGTACTTAATTTCTTTATAATTTAAATCATAAATACATTTAAAGGTAGACTTTAAATAAAAGTTCCATTCTGACTTATTAATTCTAAAGTGCTAACAGATAGAAATTTAACTTTTGATAACTCTTATTTAATCAATTTCTATTTCAAATAATTTGAAACCTTATTAATTCTTTATTCCTACTAAAGCGTTTGATCTTCCTCCAAAACTTCAAAAATTTATGAATAATGAATTATAACCAACTTGCTTTTGAAACTTATCAACTAAGATTATAGATAGAGTCGGAATGAGTCTAATAATAATTGACGTTTAGATTTCTCAATAGAACTCATTAATAGACACTTTAATATGTATAATATCATGCCAGCGTTAAATGTAACATTCAAAATTATTAACTATTTATTCTCAATTTCCATTTCGTCTATTTTCAATAAGGATATTAAAAATGATTGATATATACCATCTTAATATGAAATTATTTCTTAATTCTATTCTTCATATTCCACTCTCCACATACAACCAAAAAGATGAAGTGAAAAATAGATACAACTTAGAATTATGAAATAATTTTACTATCTATGACAAATAAATACAATAATATACTCATAATTTAAGAATGTAAGTAATTTACACAATTTTCCAAGTGTTTAAAAATTTCCAACAAACAAGTAGATTGACAAGATTCCATATGATAATTAGTCTTCCAAGATAGAGCAGATTGTGTATACTATCAGATTCATAATCTATACAACAGTTAGTTGCATCACCTGATGTTTTAAAATCTAAGAATACAATTTTATAAATATTGAGACCATTTCTAAAGATAACATCAAAATAGTAATTGTTATTTTTAATTGTGTTGATTTAAATCTTTATTATTAAATATCATCTTACTTATACTCTTCAATATAAAGAATTGGTAAAATAAATGATAGGATTAGTAAAAATGATTTTGTTAAATCAGAAACAATAAATTTTGCTATCCAAAAATTTTCATTTTTTAAGAGCTATTAGTTTCTATCATTTTGCTAAGAATGTTATTGAAATTCAGATAATTTGACAAGGTTTTATGGAATTTCATTCCTTTCACTCTCAGTATCACTGTATTTTCCTATAGAATGTTAAAATACTCTATCTGTTGCTAAATGCAATCGATATTGACTGACATTACAAGACTAAAATGAGGGCCAATTCATTGAAACATCATTTGAAGGATATTTAAGAGGTTTATTTCTTTCTAAAGTAATTATATTGTTCATTTCTTGCTTTTAAGATGATATAAATACCCTGGATTATTCTCAAGAATTCCAAATTAAATAAATATTATTCATATAGGTATTTTATAAACCTTTAAATATGATGAATCCTTCTATATCAAATTTTATCTCTATTAATTCAAAATTAGTTTTGTAAATAAACCATTTATTTAAAAATATTACATTTGTTGTTGAAATTATATAAAAAATAAAATTTAACAAAATAAATCAACTTTGAATTATTACATTATCTAAAAATTTAGATTTAATAACATGTATAAATGAAATAAATTCATAATTTTATAAATTAATTGATCCAAATAATTGTCATATATTCCAATATTTATTTTATAAGGGCATCTATATATTTTCTTGTTAAAACATATATCTTTAAATTATAATTGGAAATCTCTAAAAATCAATTTATTACAAAATTATGAAAAATTTAATTAAATATATATATATAAATGATTATACTTTATATGTGAAATATCATTAATTTTTTGTATATTTATAAAAATAATAAATGGAATAAGAAAATGCTAAACTCAAAAAGGATATAAGAGAATTATAATAAAAATTAATTGAAGTTGATAGAGAAATATAAATTTAATAAAACAATATTGAATAATATGATAAAGATAAATAATTGATTATGCAGAAAATAAGAAAATTACTCGTTCATAAGGAAAATAAATTCGAGAAGAAAATAAAATAAATTATAGAAAGACTTCCATGCTAAATAGAATAATAAAGTTTAAGAAATTTGACAAATTCAATAATACAAAAAGGAATAGGTGTGTTGAATGAATTGAATTTGGCTTACAAAAATCCCTATAATGTAGATTATAAAAAATGCCAAGAAAACTAATCCTTATTCGAATCTTTTTTTATAATTGGAGTGAAGCATAAGCAATTTAAAGATTTTTCGTAATAAAATCGCATATCTCTATTGAAACCTAAGATATTATATAAATAATTTAAACCAAACTTGACAACAATTGAAAGAACACTTTGGATTGATAGATCAAAATAAATTAAAAAATATTTTGAAAATAATCTTATTGTTGTAGAAAGATTATTTGATCATTCAGAAATTGAGAATTTGATTTAAAGGTATTTACTAATTAACAATTTAGGTGTCTAGAAGAATAAAATGTGTTATAAGAAAATTCTTTTATATTTAATATAAAATCTACTGAATTTGATAAAGAAGCTCCTAAAAACATAGAGTTATTGACTACTTTGAATAACAATAAATAATTATTAGTATTTGTTTAGGGTGTTGATGATTATATAACTACTTTTTAAGAAGATGGATTTTAGTATTGGAAATGTAAAAAGTACTATTGTTTTATAACTTATTTTCCAATTCCTCAGATATTTGATTAACTCTTAAAATTTGTTACTAGTATTTAACTTTTAATAATAAATTAGATTTAATGTAAATATAAAGAAAAGATGCAATGAGAAAACATAAAGAATTGATAAACGGAAGAAAAATAAGAAGGGAAATAACATAATAAGAGGAAGTTTATTATAATTTCAAAATATTTTAAGATATAGATGCTGTAAATATTAATTATGTATTTTATTGAATAATAATTTTAGATAGTGGAGAAAAATCTACAAAATTCTATTAGTTTATTATTGAAAGAGAATATTGATTTTGATAAACCAAAAATAAATTTTAATTTGAAAGATTGTTTATAGTAAGAGTTGGAAATCTCACAAAAATACTTGAATTATTCTTTACCTATAGAATAGATAAACATAAATAATCAAGAAGGCTTTAAAACAGCAAAAAATTAGATAATAGTAAATACTATGATTAAGTATGCACATGTTGCTTTGCAGATTTTTCGTGTTGAAGAATTTTTTGATATCTTTCAGTAGATTTTGAGCGAAAAATAAGTGGTTTTCTTTTGCCCAAATATCAATATCTTAACTTCTGTTTGCTACTTCTTTCATAAAATAATTTATCCGTTTATATGGCTTCATCCAGTGATATATTATTCAAATTAAGAAACTTTAGATGTATTGATATCAGAAACTCCAATGATTATAGGAATAAATTAAAGATTTTACAATGACTAAAAATATCAAGATCTAATTAAAAATAACGAATTGATGATAATAGAAATAAAAGTTTAAAAGAAAAGAAATTGTTAAATTGCTGTTACATCGTAACTAATCTAAGATAATCAAAATAAATTTAGTCTTTGCATCAAGACTTTTAACTTTTTTAATGTTTCTTCTGATATTAGAGGATATAAGAATTAAGAATTTATTTTTTCATCAACTTTTACTTAAGAGCAGGCAGAAAAATGCAAGGTATTTTTATATAAAATGATTGAATTGATTGAAACTGAATTAATTAAAAATGTTGTACCAGATGCAAATCCTCTCTTTATAAAGAATGGCTGGAATTAGAGACTTATAAAAGCATAGATTGCCAGTTAATAATTTGATAATAAAGATTTTATTATGAACTGCGTTTTTGAGTCCTCGTATTTTCAAACATATTTGTAAGAAAAATATAAGGCTAATAATTGATGAATATTAAAAAATAATAAATATAAATATTAATAATGAATTCTGAAAAAGATTTCCAATATGACATTCATGATGTGTAAAATATTAAAACTGCCTTTTTGGATTTATAATAAGAAGAGAGCACTGGATTTAAATTAGGATTTGGTACTGCTATAATATCTTACTTTGTATTCAGAAGATTTACATATTTAAGGACTGGACCCAGGTAATGATATTGATTGCATTATTTAAGGTTTGTAGGATCAATGATTCTAGGCTCATAAGTGTATGGTTTCTACACCCATAGATCTAGAGCATATTATGATTATGTGGCACAATAAGTAAATTTGCATGCATCCGAAGCAATCAATCAATGCCTAGGACATTGACTATATAATCATTTATCAATATAAAATACAAAATAACATATTTAATTTATTCTGACTCATAATAAAAACTCAAAATCTGAATTCTTTATTCCATCTCCAAAATAAGCATATCCAAATGTATAGTCATTGTTATATGTAACATACCCTGGCCAAATTAAATTCCTTAGTGTTATCTGATTTTTATAATAAATAGAATTACATTTCTTTAGGTTGAATCTGTTTATAAAGACCATTATTAATTAGGAGAATCTTCTACTAATGAATCTAAGAAATCTTCCTTATACAAAGCTTCATCACGAGCTTGAATATAAAATTCAATTCTACCTATTAAATCTTATTTATCTTTCCTAATTGGAGCTCTAAAATGCTAATAATTTTTCAATTCTGGTTTCACTCCCTTAAATGTTTTTCTAATTAATTCATGAGTAGGTGTCAAACGGTAGGATCCCACAGGTATTGAAGCACATTAAAATTCAATCTATTAAACAACAAAAGATAGTCTTTCTAATTCTGAAAAGTGTTTTGCTGGCAGTTACGCAGGGATTTCCAAAGAATCCTCAAAATTAATCTCTTCTTCTGTTTTAAAAACAATATGTTCATGTTAACCTGTAAAAGGCTCTCTTAAGTTTTCAGCTCTTAATGCATATTCTTCATTATATTTTGGTAACTCAGCAAAGTGATAATTATTGGAACTAAATTCATTCTTCTTTTGATTGAATACCTCCAATAGAATTTTTTCAATGGAAACTCATATTATCCCTTATACTAAATTCCCATTGCTATGTAATAGTCTTTTTCTACACCTTCTACTCTTCCCCAAAATAATACTTCATCAAATGTATAATGTTCTTGAATCTTTAGAATTGCCAATTTTAGTTTTATTCTATCTATAGAAATTTCAATCTATACCTTTCTTCCAAATTCAAAGTCTAACCTATTTATTAAATGAATTTCAAGTCATTAAAAGAGATATCCATTAAAATAAATAATAAAATATTATAATACTATTTAATATTCTCAGATCTTAAACTTTTTTATAATTTTTTCTTTATAATAAATAATAAGTCAAACTTTATAAAATAAATGATATTATTATATAGATTAATATGATCACCATAAGAAACTAATGAAATATTTTTAATAGGCCATAAGAAGATTTCTTTTTAGTGACTTATCATGATTAATCATCAGACTATTTTAGAAGAGATTTGTGACTATTCTAAAGCACTAATAATGAGAACCAATCATTTGCCTTTGATGCTTTCATTATAAGTGCAATTATTATTAATTTTTAAATAATAAAAAGAAGAATAACTGGCTTATATTAAGGTAATAAGGTTAAGTAGGTTGAAATCAATGAACTTTATGAATCCTTAGAGGTAATAATTATGGCTGTTCAGGTTACAAGAATATTAGCTGTTTACAATTTAAATTGAAAATCACACCAACCTAATAATTAAATATCATAAAGCAATTTCATAGGTCTCAAAAATAATTAAATCTATAAATTATATGCATATATAATAAATCTCAAACTGTTTTCTCTTTTCTTTATGAATCATTTGATAATTCTTATTATATGTTATCAATTAATTAATGAAATCTTTTTATTGTTTCAATATAGTCAAAAAAATCACCTTTCTATTTTGTAAAATTCAAGACACAAAAAGTATTTTCTTAAGTTTCAACTTAAAATATTTCCATTTTAATATTTGTTTTTAAATCACTTGAAATTATTAACTAAATTATTCTATGAATGCTTACACTAAATTCATTTTATTCTTTCTCAATTTTTAAATTAAAATCTTTTGCATCTAACTTTGTTTTTATTAATTTCATGATTTAATTTGGATCTAAATTAATTAAATAACTATCAGACCTCATTAAATCAGGCTAATATTATAATAAATAATATTTACAGATATAGATTTTAAAGCTTTATTATCAATCTACTAAATTTCTTATATCACCTCAGATTGTTTTGTTGCTTCATTTTCTGATCTAAACAAACCAAGCCCTGTTTGAACTACATATGAATTTTTATTATACGTGTTGATTTATTATTGCTAATAATCATCTGCCCTTATTTAAGCTCACGAGTTAAATTGGCTTTTATTAAAAATTATTCAATCTTCTTTTGCTTTGAATTAAACTCTCTAACCATTTCTTCTGTAAATTCTGATTAAATCTAAGTCCATGGATGATTATAAACTTCACTTAATGACATTCTATTTTTTGGACTAGCAGTCAACATTCCTTCTATAAGGTCCCTAATAGAAATAAGCAAAGAATATTTTACATAAATTCATCAGTGAAAGCCACATTAGTATAAATCATTTTTAGCTGTTTCCAAATTGCTTGAGATGCAGATTACAAACCAGAAAAATTTGGGTTTGTCTTTTCAGTGTTGGAGAATGGAGGTTTTCCAACCATTAGAATGAACAAGATCATTCCAAGTGCAAAAATATCTTTACTTTATTCGTAATTGTTATTCTCTTTATTCCATGTTGGAGTCTCAAAAGCTAATACTTTTAAATATATTTTACTATATTTTTTTTTTCTTATCTAATTAAGTCCTAGCTCACCAATTTTAATTGTTTTTGCATCAGAAAAATAGATTACTTCTGTTGTCAATTCTCCATGATATAATCCTAACTTATGAATTGAAATCAATCCTTTTAAATGTCAATTATTTTTACCCTCAACAAGTTATTTAAAATATACTCTGGCTTAGGCTTCATGGAATTTTCCTGTTTAGAATAAGTATTCATATAGTTCACCCCCTGTAGGATATTCATAAATCACACATGATCTGCTTAATTAAATGTTATTTTTTTTCTAATTATCATTTTTAATATTAAACTGTGTATATTCCTTCATTTCTGATCTAAACTATCTTAAGAATGGCAGGATGCTCTATATTTTGGATGTTTTATAATTTTTAAAGTTAATCCCTCTCGCTGATATGAAAGAAATTAAGCAAAAAGTATTGGCCTTGATCATTTTTCCCTAATTTAACTTTATACTATATGTTATTAGTCTTCTTTATACCTCACGACAACCAAAAAATCTTTAAATTTCAAATTCATCATATTTTGCTTTTGTTGGCATATTTCTTATTAAATTTATTAAATCAATAAAAATTCTTTACTAATTTACCTAGTTTAATAAGGAAAATATGTATTATTTTCTATATTATCTACACTGATATGCTTATCAAATTAGAATTGTATATTTTTAGAATTAAAAGTAAAATTAATAAATAGGATTCTTAATTGAACTAAATCAAAATTCTAGTTATTAAATGTTTATCTAATTTAAAAAAGAAGAATTCAAAGCATTAATAGAGAATAAGAGTTATATTTTATCCTTTATTTCATAAATTCTATATAATGAAATTTTTATTTATAAAGCACATTATTTAAATAATTTTAATCCTCAATCATTTTGTACAATGCAAAGACAATATATTTTTGAAGATGGTAGCATTTATGAAGGATAATGGGGGAATAACAAATAGAATGGTTAAGGTAAATAGATCTATTCTGATGGGAGTACTTATGATGGAAATTGGAATAATGGTATGAAAAATGGGAAAGGGATTTATTAATATTCTGATGGTAGCTAATATTCTGGAATGTGGAAAGATGATTAAAAGCATGGCTTAGGGAAATATAAATATAAAGATGGAAGTTATTATGATGGATAATGGCATAATAATGTTTAACAAGGAGAAGGAAAACATGTTAATATTGATAATAGTTAATATGAGGGATAATGGTTTAATGGAAAGAAACATGGATAAGGCAGATATTATTATGCTGATGGAAGTTTTTATGAAGGAAAATGGGAAAATGGTTAAAAGAATGGATTGGGGAAAATGTAATATAAAAATGGAAGTTTTTATAAAGGATTATGGAAGAATGATTAAAAGAATGGAAAAGGAATTTATAAGTAATAAGATCGAAGTTGTTATGAAGGAGAATGGGTTAATAATAAGTAAAATGGTTTTGGTAAACAAACATACCAAGATGGGAGTATTTATGAAGGTGATTGGATTGAAGCTTAGAAAAATGGTAATGGCAAATATAAATATCCTGATGGTAGTTATTATAATGGATAATGGAAAGATGGATTAAAGCATGGATTTGGAAAATATAAATTTACTGATGGAAGTTCATATGAAGGAGAATGGGAAAATAATGTACAACATGGTCAAGGAGTTTTTATATAGCAAGGAATGTATTAAAAAGGTATTTGGTTTAATGGAATGTTGACTGATATAATTAGTTGTACTAAATCTAGAAATAGCGTAGAAATTTGAATTTTAAATATGAAAATTGTGCCTGCTCTTTATTTATTATTTTTAAATAACAATAATTTTGTAATCATTATTTATTTTTCAAGATTTTAGTTGTTTTTATAAATGTTGGACTTAATCATCGATATCTTTTTCAAAATGTTTTAGAGATTGCTCAATATATTAATTTTCTGCCACTATTCTATTATATTCAATTTAGAATTGATCATTTAATTATTTAAGATTATCTATTTACTCTATTTTGACTATATAATTACAGTTTAATAGTTCTAAAGCGCAGTGTCTTATTCTTATGATTTCTTGGCTGAATCTCTTTAAGATTTGTACAATTCCAACAAAGGAATTCCTAAAATACATGCATAAACAAATATATCTGCAAAGAAATCAGATCCTAAAATTAATCAAATACTACCTTTATTTAAAGCTGCTTCATCAGTCAAAGGTTTAAAAAACATTTCTTAACTTTTAATTCCAATAGATTTTCGATTAATAAAAGTCTCAACATTATGGTATTTGTTTCCTAAGAACACAAAGGCTGTTTTTACAAGGCTTGGCTTTCTAGATCTATGCTTATTTAATGCATATCTCTTAATTTAATTAGACAGAGGTTTTGAGAATGTACGAATCAATAAAGAAGCTAATTTTTATATTGGAATCATTTAATAAATTTAATAACATTATTTTCATAAATAAATTTTAAATCAGAATATAAAATTATAGTATTTAAAAGATAAACACCTCGAATTATTCGGGCTCATTATCAAAATATATCTAAAGAATATAAATTATCTATAGTTTTTTTTTCAAATATAAATTGTATTTTAGTAATTAAATAGAAATAATTATTAAATAAGGAGTATAAATAATAGTAAACAATATAAATATCGTTGTCGGCCATACTAAGCCTAAAGCACCGGATCCCATTCGAACTCCGAAGTTAAGCGGCTTAAGGCGAGGTTAGTACTAAGGTGGGGGACCGCTTGGGAAGTCCTCGTGTTGACAACCCTTTTTTTTATTTTATTTTTATATTATAATATCAATTTATTTAATATAATTAATTTAACAATAGGAAATATAAAAATGGTTATTATTTTAATTATTAATATAAAGTGGATTAATGGTTAAATTAGGTATATTTTAATTGAATCTTTGAGCACCAATATTCTATGGAATTATGCAAATCTATTTGCTAAGCATTTTTAGCATTGTAGATGATAGTTTATTTGAAAGTTCAAAATTGGGTACTTATTATTTGTATTTGATGATAATGTTTACTTTAATTTTCTATGGTTTTACTGCATTCAAGGATGTAAATAATAATGATATGATAAGCCAGGATTTGTTACGATAAGTGATTATTAATATACAGATAGTTCGAATCCATATTAAAAAAAGCGATAATAATTTCATTAATTCCCAGGAAATTCTCAATAGAGAACAAAAGAGTAAATACAAGAAGAACAAATCGATTTAAAAGTTGTAGAATAAGCTAAAGAGAAACCAAAGTATAATAAATCAATTTATTATAGGAATAAAGATGAATTTGAAATGGAATGTGAAGCATCAGTTGATGAATAAAATTTCCCTGATAATGAAATTCAAAATATAGATAATAATGCTAAATCCTATGAAAAGACTCCAGAGAAATCTAAAACTCCTTCTAAGATGGTTTCATAAATGTAAAGTCCACATTAAAATAATGCCAGAACTTCTTAAGTACTATCTTAAGGAAGTACTAAGCCTGATATAAATAATAATAACAATCCTAATACACAAACAGAACCTCAATTTAATTATCAATAAGAAATCAATGTTGAATAAGTTGAACATCAATAATCACCTAAATCTGCAAATAATGATAAAAATATTGATTAAAGTGTACATCATGGAAATAGTATGTTTATTGAAAAAAGATATTGTCCAATATGTAATCAAGATTAAATTATTCGTTCTAAACATTGTAGATAATGTAATAGATGTATAGCATTATATGATCATCATTGTCCATGGGTATTAATATAAATATTTATTTAATAGACAAGTAATTGTATTGGAGAAAGAAATAGATGTGTATTTTATTGGTTTCTATTTTTCTAAATCTAAGAAATACTATATGTAATGAGAGAAGTAAGTTTAAATTATCATTAATAGGCTTTTCCACACCTTGATTTCTCTTAATACAAAGGATTTTTTTTAGCTTAGGTTATAATAAGTCTATTTATATCAATATCTATGGCATTAATGGTTCTCAGTTTATTTTTATTCCATTCTTTATTAACTTGTAAGAATATGACTACATGGGAATATAAGAGTTGGAAGAGGATTTCATATCTTAAAGATTTTCCATAATCATTAGGATCACCATTTAGCAGTGGATGGAAATAAAATCTTCGATAGTATTGTCGTTTTTCTGTGCCTAAATTAACAAATTGGGAATATGGTACATAAAATTTGAATTTTATAAAATGAATAATTAATCAATATAGTGATAATGTTTATATCAATATAAAGACATTTCATAATTCAATTTAGATATCTATAAATTCAAGTAAAGAAATGTACTTAAATATTTAAATTGTCTATTAAATAGAATTATGTAAAAGAGATGAAGAATTAAAAAATAAAATATTCANAATTGATTAATTTATTATGCTATTTATCACATTTGTAATAATCTCAATATGTTTTGCAACTATAACATATGATAGTGACTATTTTTATGAGTGGAATTATGATGCTGTACCAGGTTTTACATGTTGGGGAGGGAGAAGTTTTGATAAAACAATATCATTTTCAGACTCATTTGCAAATATTCCCAAAGTGTTCATCACTTATGAATTAATAGATTTACATTGGAGTTAAGATTATGAAACTGTAGGTTTTAATTTTAGTATTTCAGATATTACATTAACAAGTAAATAACTTATTTTTTTATATTAGACTTTGCCATACATCTGAATTGTTAATATGAAAGAAACTATCGATTCAGAATAAGGTGGTTTGCTATTGATGATTAAAGAATTGATGTTATTAGTTAATTTAATCTAATTCCACCTTAGAACTGTAGTTATTATTATTCTAATATTAATGTTGAGAAACACTTCATTACAATTACAAGTTTTAGTGCTACAGGACCAACAGATATTTAATTATTAGTAAATTCTTATTTAAATATAGGTTTACTTTACACCTCCTAATATAGTTACATTATATATTCCATATGTTATAGGAAGATCAGAAAATTTGAAATCTATTGGATTTTAATTAATTTTAGGAATTGATGAAGCATTCACTAAATCTTAAGCTATTTTATCAGTTTCAAATTATGATTCTTTAGTATATGATCCAATTTAATCAAATCAAGTGGAGTTATATCCATTTTCAGGATTGACTTATTTGGATGAACATTTATTTCAATTATTGATAGACATCTATAATAATGGTGTTGGTACAAAATATATAATACGTGATTGTATAGTAATAAAAATATAGATTTTAAGGGGGAGCTGGTTATACTGCTAATTATCATTAGAAAGTTCGAGTGTTGAAATACTAAACCAAATTATTTTAACCAATACTTTGCAATTTTATTAGATTTTCTTAGAAACTTGAATATAGAGGTTTACCTCGACCTATGTTTTCAATAGAATTCACTATTGATTCATAAATTTATACATCTAGTGGATAAATTCTCATAAGCAAATCTATATAAAACATAGAATTATATATAAATTGTAATTGTATCAATGGTAAAAAAATAATAAGTAAATTTTTTAAATGTGAAAATTGTCCTATAAACAAAAATAGTTATTAATTTTAACATTCTTGTTATGGTGCAATTAATTTATTATTTATTAATGCAAGATTTATTACATAAACAAATGCTATTTAATAATTATAAATTGATATCACTCCTCAAAGTTGTAAAATTACATAATTAATATTCAATTAATAAATATAAACTTTTGTAATTGTAGATATATAAATGATTGATAATTGAGAATAAATTAATGAATGATTTAAATGATAATATATATTTCCTATTTTCAAATGCTATTATTTTCTAGATATATATATAGATAATGCAATCAAAAATATCAATAGTATTTAAATCATAGTCTTATCTATATCAATGTTTAATAAAGGTTGCAATGCTTTTTGGAAAATATTTAGAATCTATATTATTATAAAAGATAGTTATTATCTATAATATTTTTATATTATTTTTAATTATATAAATAAAGTGAGTTGCTTGTTACAAAAACCATTTTTATAAATCAAATTCTAATATTAAATTTATTAAATAAGGAGTATAAATAATATTAAACAATATAAATATCGTTGTCGGCCATACTAAGCCTAAAGCACCGGATCCCATTCGAACTCCGAAGTTAAGCGGCTTAAGGCGAGGTTAGTACTAAGGTGGGGGACCGCTTGGGAAGTCCTCGTGTTGACAACCCTTTTTTTTAATTATTATTATTATTATTATTATTATTATTATTATTATTATTATTATTATTAATAAATATCATATCACTATTCGAAAGTATTTTGATATTTATTATTTTTTACTTTTCTTACGAACAAAAGTATTATGAATACATTTTTCAAAATAAATATTAGCAATTAATAAGTTATAAGTTTTAGATAATCTTCAGCTGATGATTTCAAGTTTAATAAAATTTGTTCACAAAAAAATTTATGCATATAATATAATCAATCATTAAAATATTTTTCTTATTTATATTTCCCTTGTTTAATCATCATATGTTATTAAATAATCTCCATCCTAAGACATCGTTCCATAAATATATTGAGTTCCAAAATCAATTGATTATTCAGTCGCAAATTCTTGATTCTCCAATTTCCTGATTAAATTTACATGATTTCCATTTTTATTGAGCAAAATTGATTTAGATTTTATATATTACTGAGGAAAGTACATTGAACAATGTCCTGCTTTAATAGTTAATTCTTTAGTTTTTTTAAATTAACCTTTTTTATCATCAATTTCATAGATATACATTTATTCTTTGGATTTAGGTTAAAATGTAAACATTAAATTATTTATATAACATAATCTATATCCCCATTAATCAACTTGGATGGTTGAAATTACTTCCCAAAATAATCTATCAACTTATTATTAGCTGATTATTATAAAATTCTCATTTTATGCACATGAGATTAATTATGTTGAGGATTAATTTAAACTAATTGAATTGACAGGATTTTTATGAACACTTAAGATTTATTAACAATTCCACGATGATTGTGAATTCTTAGCCCAAAATCTGATGGTTTTGTCACTACTACCAGAAACAATCAGTTCCTCATTTTCACTCATTATAAGACAATTAATACTATCATTATGTCCCTATAATTTCTATTTGCAAAAAAATTATTTATTTTGATTAATAGACCATAAAATAATTTATTTATCTCCACTCCCCGATAGAAAGCATTAAGATTTTTTCATAAAATATAAACAATAAATAAAAGAGTTATGATCGTTTAATTCTTGAAGAGAATTCAAATTTCCCTAATTAAATTCAAATACTTTTATTGTACTTGAACTATATCCAGCAATTATTAATGAGGATACATTATCAAAAGCAAAAGCAAATATATCGTCATCTTTAATTGAATTAATTAATTCATATTTTAATATTTTTTATTCTTGTTATATATTAAGTGAATTAATTTTATTCTATTGTAATTTTAGAGTATTAATACAAAGATTGATTGATTCCAATAGTTAATTAATGCTTCCTGAAATTGTATTTTCTATAAAATCCATATCCTTTTTCCATTCGATGAAAGAAAAGGCTAAGTGATTAATTTATTCTGTATTCATATTTTAATATTGACTTTCTGTTTTATGATATTTAAGTTGAATTCCGTCAATAATTATTTGAAATTGATGTTTTATTTTATCAATTAATAAACCAAACTTGTTGAGCAAAATAGTATTGTCATTTGATTCTTATGAATATAATTCATAAAAATTTTCAATTTTTTTCACATCTTTTAGATGGGATATGTGATTCCCATTTTAAATGCATTAAAAACAGGAGATTTTCGTTTCAGAACAATTTGGGTTTAAACAAATGAATTCTATATCCATAGTATGGCTATTGCAAGTCCAAAGCATTTGAATATAATAAATTATTAATTAAATCAAAGACTTTGTTCAATCATCATTAGTCTTAATTTTGATAACATGTTTTGAGAAATAACAATATTAAAATATGCTTTGAACTTTCATAGAACAGATTTGATATTTTATATATTAAAAAATGTAAATTGATCTATTTTATTTAGAATAAAAAAATATAATCAATCAAGAGATTTATTATGATTTTTAAAATATCAATTTAGTTTTACTATTTACTTAAAAGTATATTTTGAAGTGTTACCACTCATATGTTAAAAATAAATATCAATAATTTGGATGTAATTTACAGTTAATTCTGAAATATTTGAAATAAGAGGCTTCAAATTATANTTATTATTATTATTATTATTATTATTATTATTATTAATAAATATCATATCACTATTCGAAAGTATTTTGATATTTATTATTTTTTACTTTTCTTACGAACAAAAGTATTATGAATACATTTTTCAAAATAAATATTAGCAATTAATAAGTTATAAGTTTTAGATAATCTTCAGCTGATGATTTCAAGTTTAATAAAATTTGTTCACAAAAAAATTTATGCATATAATATAATCAATCATTAAAATATTTTTCTTATTTATATTTCCCTTGTTTAATCATCATATGTTATTAAATAATCTCCATCCTAAGACATCGTTCCATAAATATATTGAGTTCCAAAATCAATTGATTATTCAGTCGCAAATTCTTGATTCTCCAATTTCCTGATTAAATTTACATGATTTCCATTTTTATTGAGCAAAATTGATTTAGATTTTATATATTACTGAGGAAAGTACATTGAACAATGTCCTGCTTTAATAGTTAATTCTTTAGTTTTTTTAAATTAACCTTTTTTATCATCAATTTCATAGATATACATTTATTCTTTGGATTTAGGTTAAAATGTAAACATTAAATTATTTATATAACATAATCTATATCCCCATTAATCAACTTGGATGGTTGAAATTACTTCCCAAAATAATCTATCAACTTATTATTAGCTGATTATTATAAAATTCTCATTTTATGCACATGAGATTAATTATGTTGAGGATTAATTTAAACTAATTGAATTGACAGGATTTTTATGAACACTTAAGATTTATTAACAATTCCACGATGATTGTGAATTCTTAGCCCAAAATCTGATGGTTTTGTCACTACTACCAGAAACAATCAGTTCCTCATTTTCACTCATTATAAGACAATTAATACTATCATTATGTCCCTATAATTTCTATTTGCAAAAAAATTATTTATTTTGATTAATAGACCATAAAATAATTTATTTATCTCCACTCCCCGATAGAAAGCATTAAGATTTTTTCATAAAATATAAACAATAAATAAAAGAGTTATGATCGTTTAATTCTTGAAGAGAATTCAAATTTCCCTAATTAAATTCAAATACTTTTATTGTACTTGAACTATATCCAGCAATTATTAATGAGGATACATTATCAAAAGCAAAAGCAAATATATCGTCATCTTTAATTGAATTAATTAATTCATATTTTAATATTTTTTATTCTTGTTATATATTAAGTGAATTAATTTTATTCTATTGTAATTTTAGAGTATTAATACAAAGATTGATTGATTCCAATAGTTAATTAATGCTTCCTGAAATTGTATTTTCTATAAAATCCATATCCTTTTTCCATTCGATGAAAGAAAAGGCTAAGTGATTAATTTATTCTGTATTCATATTTTAATATTGACTTTCTGTTTTATGATATTTAAGTTGAATTCCGTCAATAATTATTTGAAATTGATGTTTTATTTTATCAATTAATAAACCAAACTTGTTGAGCAAAATAGTATTGTCATTTGATTCTTATGAATATAATTCATAAAAATTTTCAATTTTTTTCACATCTTTTAGATGGGATATGTGATTCCCATTTTAAATGCATTAAAAACAGGAGATTTTCGTTTCAGAACAATTTGGGTTTAAACAAATGAATTCTATATCCATAGTATGGCTATTGCAAGTCCAAAGCATTTGAATATAATAAATTATTAATTAAATCAAAGACTTTGTTCAATCATCATTAGTCTTAATTTTGATAACATGTTTTGAGAAATAACAATATTAAAATATGCTTTGAACTTTCATAGAACAGATTTGATATTTTATATATTAAAAAATGTAAATTGATCTATTTTATTTAGAATAAAAAAATATAATCAATCAAGAGATTTATTATGATTTTTAAAATATCAATTTAGTTTTACTATTTACTTAAAAGTATATTTTGAAGTGTTACCACTCATATGTTAAAAATAAATATCAATAATTTGGATGTAATTTACAGTTAATTCTGAAATATTTGAAATAAGAGGCTTCAAATTATATGTGTCTTAAGTTTGTATTTCTATAGAAAAAGAAATCTGAAAAAGTGCATTAGTTATTAAATCTAATATAGTTTAGGGTTAGCAAATAGAATTAAATTTAATTTATATCAATATACTTTACAAAATAGAACTTTAATTTAATGAGATCTCCAATCTACAGATAAATTAAAATGAAAAACTGTAATTGAAATGCTTTAAAATAAAATTTTCATAAATAAAACTCAAAATATTTTGCTAAAATCTTAGTTAATTTAAGAAAAATCAATTTAAGACAAGATTGTGTAAAAAGAAATAAAAGTAATAGATATAGGTTTGTTAAATTCTTTCAGATAGATTTTATTAAAGTTAAAATAAAATATCAACTTCTTTTAATTACAAATTGAAAAATATAATAGAACTATTAATTTTTAAGATTTAATTATTATATAATCACTTTTTTTTGTCTCAACTTATTTTCTTCCAATCATTTAAAATAAGATATATATATTTATTATATAAAAAAATTTGAACTCTAATTATGTTAGTAATATCAGATTAAATCAAATATAATTATAAAATATTTGGGTCAGATTAACCAACAAACATTCTATAGTTATTTAATAAATTGGTTAAAATGGGATAATGTTATGCTCTTTTTCAATAATATACAATCCTAAAAATTAATGGCTTTAAACTTATAAATAGGATTTCATTTCTATTTTTAAGCCTTTAGATAAGAAGGATTACACATTTACTCATAAAATCTTAAATTTCTTTGTGTGATAGTCATCAGATTTCATATAACACAAAAAATTTCAACTTCAAATTTAAACTTGCTAAGTTCAAATCTCTTTTAAATAACTGTCTATTTCATCTTATTTTCCTATAATTTTAAGATATTATAAGTTTATTTAAAATACAATCTTTTTCTTGTTTGTTTTTTCGAAAACTCTTTATATCCAAATTTATTAATAATGGCCAACCTTTATTTACTTATTAACTTATAACCTGATAGATGAAAAATAGATTAATTAATCAGCTTAGCATTCTAGAACCTACTTAAGGAAAAATATATATTCAATGAAAGAATAAACTTTTAGTAAAAAGATAAAAAAAAGTTATTCTAATACCTTCTAATAATTTTAGATTATTTTTCTTAGCCTTTATCTGAAACCTTATTTCAAAATGTATTTTGCTATTCTTTAAACTAAAGTCTTTTTCAAATATCCCAGAGATTCAAAGTTGAAAATACTTTAAAGTATTTTAATCTATTGTGCTTTTAAGCTCTACGTTTAAATGTTATAGAACTTTACCTAAATTTAATTAGTACAATTTCTTAATGAGTTTTACAACAACCATTTATTTATTTCACTTTTTATTTGAATACTAAATATTATAAATTACAAGCTATAATTAGATCTATGTTGAAACTAATTTTAGATAATTCTTTTGCTATTTATACCGAACGATTATCTCTACGAGTTTGGCATCTAGTTAAAACAGCAAAAATTAAAAAAAAAATTTCATATAAGAAGCTATATGAAGGGAAAAATTTCAATGTTATAAAATGACAATTTTTATTATAATGATTATAAGCTTGTTGAATTTTTATGAATACATAAATAGATATTGTCTCAATTAATAAGATTTACTTCTACTTATTAAATCTTGAAAGGATTTTAAAGGATATTTAATAATCTAGTATGAAAAAAAGTTAAATAAATAAATAAAATAAGTTCCAGTTAATGAAAATATCCAATTCAAATAAATAATTAAATAATGAGAAATTATGATTGTAGAGGGATTTTCTATAAGTATATGAAAAATAATGAATAATCAAATAATTTTTATATGATCGACTATGCATAANTTTTGAAGTGTTACCACTCATATGTTAAAAATAAATATCAATAATTTGGATGTAATTTACAGTTAATTCTGAAATATTTGAAATAAGAGGCTTCAAATTATATGTGTCTTAAGTTTGTATTTCTATAGAAAAAGAAATCTGAAAAAGTGCATTAGTTATTAAATCTAATATAGTTTAGGGTTAGCAAATAGAATTAAATTTAATTTATATCAATATACTTTACAAAATAGAACTTTAATTTAATGAGATCTCCAATCTACAGATAAATTAAAATGAAAAACTGTAATTGAAATGCTTTAAAATAAAATTTTCATAAATAAAACTCAAAATATTTTGCTAAAATCTTAGTTAATTTAAGAAAAATCAATTTAAGACAAGATTGTGTAAAAAGAAATAAAAGTAATAGATATAGGTTTGTTAAATTCTTTCAGATAGATTTTATTAAAGTTAAAATAAAATATCAACTTCTTTTAATTACAAATTGAAAAATATAATAGAACTATTAATTTTTAAGATTTAATTATTATATAATCACTTTTTTTTGTCTCAACTTATTTTCTTCCAATCATTTAAAATAAGATATATATATTTATTATATAAAAAAATTTGAACTCTAATTATGTTAGTAATATCAGATTAAATCAAATATAATTATAAAATATTTGGGTCAGATTAACCAACAAACATTCTATAGTTATTTAATAAATTGGTTAAAATGGGATAATGTTATGCTCTTTTTCAATAATATACAATCCTAAAAATTAATGGCTTTAAACTTATAAATAGGATTTCATTTCTATTTTTAAGCCTTTAGATAAGAAGGATTACACATTTACTCATAAAATCTTAAATTTCTTTGTGTGATAGTCATCAGATTTCATATAACACAAAAAATTTCAACTTCAAATTTAAACTTGCTAAGTTCAAATCTCTTTTAAATAACTGTCTATTTCATCTTATTTTCCTATAATTTTAAGATATTATAAGTTTATTTAAAATACAATCTTTTTCTTGTTTGTTTTTTCGAAAACTCTTTATATCCAAATTTATTAATAATGGCCAACCTTTATTTACTTATTAACTTATAACCTGATAGATGAAAAATAGATTAATTAATCAGCTTAGCATTCTAGAACCTACTTAAGGAAAAATATATATTCAATGAAAGAATAAACTTTTAGTAAAAAGATAAAAAAAAGTTATTCTAATACCTTCTAATAATTTTAGATTATTTTTCTTAGCCTTTATCTGAAACCTTATTTCAAAATGTATTTTGCTATTCTTTAAACTAAAGTCTTTTTCAAATATCCCAGAGATTCAAAGTTGAAAATACTTTAAAGTATTTTAATCTATTGTGCTTTTAAGCTCTACGTTTAAATGTTATAGAACTTTACCTAAATTTAATTAGTACAATTTCTTAATGAGTTTTACAACAACCATTTATTTATTTCACTTTTTATTTGAATACTAAATATTATAAATTACAAGCTATAATTAGATCTATGTTGAAACTAATTTTAGATAATTCTTTTGCTATTTATACCGAACGATTATCTCTACGAGTTTGGCATCTAGTTAAAACAGCAAAAATTAAAAAAAAAATTTCATATAAGAAGCTATATGAAGGGAAAAATTTCAATGTTATAAAATGACAATTTTTATTATAATGATTATAAGCTTGTTGAATTTTTATGAATACATAAATAGATATTGTCTCAATTAATAAGATTTACTTCTACTTATTAAATCTTGAAAGGATTTTAAAGGATATTTAATAATCTAGTATGAAAAAAAGTTAAATAAATAAATAAAATAAGTTCCAGTTAATGAAAATATCCAATTCAAATAAATAATTAAATAATGAGAAATTATGATTGTAGAGGGATTTTCTATAAGTATATGAAAAATAATGAATAATCAAATAATTTTTATATGATCGACTATGCATAATATATTATCAATTATTTTCTATAATTTAGTTAAATACTACAATTAGTTTGGTAATTAAATATTCGATTGGTTCCATACTATTTTCTTCAATTAATTCTCTCTCCTGATACTCAATAAAGGGGTTGGGGTTGGGTTTGGTAAAATCTACGAGTATAAGGATAGAAAATACCTATACTCTCCACGTACGGTTGGAGTTGAGGCAACTATGTCCCAAAAGTTGCGTCCTTTGTTTTTTGATTTTCTTAAGGAGAAAAACGATATAAACGTTGTAAATAATGCGAATTGAAAAAACAAAGGGGGGGGTACATGATTTTGAAAAATTTGGAAAATTTTTTAAGAAAATTAGTATGAAGGAAGAGTTTGACATTATTAGT